>JBBMKA010093929.1:0-12841 GCA_037833695.1 Sechiopsis laciniata
AAATACTAAATAATAATAAAATACTAATTAAAGTCTTCTCTCACTTCCGACTCCGCCTCTAATACACAATCAAAGGTTTCGGGATTGTATCATATTGCTACCCAAAAAGGAAACTCTAGGCCCTAATGCTAGGGGGGAAGTATAGGCTCATGATTTTTTACATTATGAAAATCTTAATGTTTGGAGTAAAGAATCTGTCTTTACTTCCGATTCATGGAAGAGAGAGGGGAGAATATTTTCCAGAATAATTGAAGGAGAGTCCCGAGGGAGAATTCAGGTCAATTGGTTGGTCTGTCTATTAGATTTTCAAATGAGAGAAAGCAAGCATGGGGTAATTTTTTTTTAAACATGGGTAAACTTAATTGAAAACAGCTTGAGTGCTAATAAATTTGCAAGTTAATCATCATGGATCGACCTAGTGGTCAAGAGAGCCTTGGAGAACAAAGAGGTTATGAGTTCAATTTATAGTGACTACCTAGCTAGAAATTAATTTCCTTTGAGTTTCCTTGACAACCAAATGTTGTAGGTTGTCCGGTGAGAATAGTCGAGGTGCTCGTAAGCTAGTTCCTTCAAAAATCTTTGTTGTATTCTACTTCCTCCCATGGTACCTGTTGAGGATCTCACGGTGGAGAGGCCTCATAGCATTTATATGATAGGTGGATTACTCCTCTCTTCATCAATTGGCTTCGAGATGGAATACTAAACTATCTAATATGGTATCAAAGCAAGAGGTCATGAGTTCAAGTCATTGTTTAGTCGTGTTCCTCCCAACCACTTGTAGGGCATTTCTCAAATTTCCAAGCCCACAAGTGAGGAGTATTGGTTGATATAATTAAATTTACCCCAACCCATCAATTAAGCTTTTGGGTTGATTGATGATTTAACATAATTCACATGGTATCATCACCAATTGATTTTGAGATGGAACCCCACATTATCTCATAGTACCCTTAAAATGTGGACTTAGCCATATTGGCTTCAGACCTAAAGCCACTCAACTCTTGTGAACTGATTTGGTTCTATGATTTAGTGGGTCTATTAAGATGGTCTCATAGTTTATCGTTTGTGTATAAATCTTTCTACCTTCAAGCACGGTAATATTAGGTTTCTGGACAAAAGAAAAAAACATGGAGGCAGCAGCTTCTTGAGTAAGGGTTGTGATTGGGATTTATTGATCAGAAATATCTGATACTGTGTAAAAATTGAACGGTACTTTGTACTCTCTGTACAGACTGATTTTCTAGGCAGAGAATATGTCAACCATACAAAGAAACTACTAATTAGGCCTATATAGTCAAACAAGTAATCTTTATGTGAGGGAAGACCCCCTCCATAGATAATAAAATAAAAAGGATATGATTTTTTGTTTTCAATCTTCAATCCTTTTTTGGGCTTCCTTTGATTTTTACTAAGAACAAACAACATTTTCTGCTATTCAAGGTTTTATGCTATATTAATTCATGTAAATTGTTTTTCATGTTTGTTTAGTTCTATTGTTTTATTGCATTTAAGCCAAATAAACAATTAGCCGTAGGCTCCTGGTTATTGATCATTCGTTTCCATCAGAAGTTATAATGACAATACTGCGTGGCTATTCACAGTATGCAATTAGCCAGCTGAACAAGTTGGAGGACAGCATCTGGGATCGTTGGACAAACAAAAAAAATCGTAAGGACTTATACCTTTTGATTTAATTTCTTTTTAAAATATATGTGTGTGTTTAATAAGCTCTTATAAGTTTGCCTCTGTTTTGCTAAATGGGTGGTTTTTTTTTTCCTTTAGGATGGCAGAAATAATGCTACTAATAAAAAATGATTTAGTTATAGGAGGATGATGAACTGGTTAAAAGGATTCCTCATCGTAGAACTATTAAAATGAAGCTGCAATTGAACACTTTGAATTGGCTTTCTCTTTTCTAGTTCACAACCAAACAATTTATAAACTCCCACAGTAAATGTTCTGCAAACTGAAAACTCATCCATTTTTTTTTTTGAAGAAACTAAACCAAAACAACCAAACATATGGACAAGGCAAAAGTAAATATTGAGCGGATTCAATAGCCCTGTATGCAAAATGCATCCATTGTGAAAAAAAAATGAGGCCCCTTACCTGTTGGATTTTAATATCACGTGAATTGCCAAATTGATAAAATAATTCTTGCTATAGAAATCTTCATCGTTTCTAGTTGAGTGAAATCTGATATGACTTGCTAGTGATGTTCAGATCAGACTCTTTTGTATCAATGAGATGACAAATAAATATTTTAAGAACTAATATTTTATGCAAATTGCAAAATCTCGTTTTGATCTCCATAGTTTAATTTTCTGAATGAAGAATGTAATTCATGAATGAAGAATTTGTTGAAATTATGTGAAGTAAATCTGGAAGCAATATACAGACCACTGTGCTCAATGTATTTACAATTTTAATCCATTACCCAAGTAAACTTTATTATGGAAAAGACAAATTGAAATCCCCATTTATGACTTTATAACTCACTTGTTTGGCTTCCCATTTACTTCTAAAAATTTGAAATATGTAGTTTGAATTAGGGGAGTATATATTTATTCTAGCTTTGCTGTGTATTTCATCAATATCAGAGTCACTTATGTATCTCATGATGTTTATAAACATTCAAATTTTATCTTTTACCGAACCTCATTGTATAATAAATCTGCCTTATCAAAATTAATCATAATAAACCTGCCTTATCATACCATAATAATTCATGATTGTGGATTTTCCTGGGTAGAAAAATCCATGGATGAAGAATCAAAAAGTGGCACCAAGAAAAAGGAATCCTTTGATGGAAGCCGAAAGGATATAAATATTGCTACAGACCGCATTTGTGAGTTTACTGGTAAGATTTTAGGGAGTTTATCATTGTCGATTTGCAAGAACTTTTATCCCTGGAAAACTCAAAGCTCACTATTTTCACTATTTTCAGGGACAAAAATTGTCTTCTGGGATTTGAGGGAGCCATTCATTGATGGTCTCTATAAACCTAGTGTTTTTCATTCTAGGTTGGAAGCCATTATTGATCCCCTTGACACGGTACGAGTCTCCTTACTATCTTCATGTATAATGGTAGTTTTGTCAGCGTAAGGTGAAATATTTGTTCATACAATCTTCACGAATTCGGTCGCTAGTGTATGCTTTACCTTGATAAAATCATGAGTTTTTCCTTCGATTGGATGTCAGTATGATGTTTTAGATCTGTAGATAGATTGGAAACCCAGATTCTGTTTTCACATTTGTGGTCAATTGTGCAGGAACTAAGTAAACTCTGTGATATTATTGTTGAGCCACTCAGAGATCGCATTGTGACCAGCCTCCTTCAAGCATCACTGGTTAATATCTTCTCCCTTGTTATATGAAAACATATATTTAGTTTTTGTATTTTTGTAAGGATAAATCAAGCATTCCAACTTCGAGTCTTTTCCGTGCTTTTTAATCTAGATTACCACTTATTTTCTTGTTCTTAACTCTATGAGTTTAAATTTTCAGGAGGGCCTTCTTCGAGTGATACTGGATGGCGGGCCATCACGACTTTTTAGTACCAATGATGCAAAGCTATTAGAAGAAGATTTGGAGGTTTTGAAGGTAACTATGATTCTTTCTTCATTTCAGGGCTTATAAATGCTCATTTTTGGGATCTTGGAACTTTAAAATGTTTGAAATTCTTAGGGTCAAGAAATATCGTGAAGATGCTGAGTTGCCTTGTTTGTTTGAACGTAATGATTTTTATATGATTTCTTATCAATTACTAGGAGTTTTTCATTTCTGGAGGAGATGGTCTTCCACGAGGGGTGGTTGAAAATCTGGTAGCACATGCACGGGATGTAATAAAGTTGCATGGTTATGAGGTTAGTTTCTTTCTCTGATTTGCATTTGTAGTTGATGGTTCCTAGAGAAACCGCAGTCTTAAATGCGAAAAAGCTGGCCAGCAACCTAATACTTAGTAGATTAGTTTAATAGTCAAGAAGGTTTTGAGAAACTAACAGGTTATAGATTTAATTCATGATGACTACCTATCTAGAAATTAATTTTCTATAAATTTCTTGATAACCAAATATTGTAAGATCATGAGATTGTCTCATGAGAATAATCAAAGTGCGCGTAAGCTGACATGAGTACGAATATAAAAAAAATTTAGCTGAAATGCATCATACTTTTCAGTTTCTTCATGTGTTTGAAAGTTTTTTTTAAAAAAAATATATTTGTATGTGTGTTTCTAAGTATTCGAGCCGACGGGCTCTACAACATTTAGATGTCATAGAAATTATAAAAAATTAATTTAAAGGTAGGTGCCACCCTTTTTGTTCTCAAGACCTTCTTGACTCTTTGATGGTTACATGTTGAAAGTTAAAACTTCTTTTGATCCTTTCCTCTATTTTTAACTTGTTGATTCAAAGAGAAACTGAATTGATTGATGGTGAAAGGATCAGAAGTGCTATTCGAATAACTAAGGCTCGACTCATAACCCTTTGTTTCTTAGTTTTTAAAAATTAAGTTTGTTTTTTTGTCAATTTCTTTACCATAGTTTTTGTCTCTCTACATAAAACATTTGAATTCCTAACAAAATTTCAAAAATAAAATCAATAATTTTTTAGTTTCCAAAATATGGCTTGCATTTTTTTTTCTACCAAGTAGATAACAAAATAAGGAAATCCATATGTGAAAGTTGTATTTATAGGCTTTATTTTCAAAAACAAAAAACTAAGGCCCCGTTTGGTAATCATTTGGTTTTTTGTTTTTGATTTTTGAAATTTAAGCGTATTTTTACTTAATTTCCTACTATGTGTGTCTACTTTCCTACAATGTATTTATCTTTCCTTAAGAAAGTATGTGAATGCTAATCAAATTTTAAAAACAAAAACAAACTTTTGGAAGCTACATTTTTTTGTTTCCAAATTTTGGTTTGATTTCTAAAAATATAGATAAGATGTAGATATCCAAGTAAGAAAAAACATAGGGTAAAGTAGTTGTTGTAGGGTTAAATTTCAAAAACAAAAAACAAAAAATAAAATAGTTATGAAACGGGCCTAAATGTTTGGGTCCATATTTTTTGGGCTAATCCACAAATTAAGAAACTGTTTTACCATGTTACCCATATGAATGCCAATCTGAACTGCATAAGTACAATGAATTCTCTTTGTTTTGCAGACCAGAGAATTGATTGAGGACTTGAGATTTGCTAGTGGAGGAAACATTCAGAGCCGCAGAAACAAACCAGGAGCAGATTCCAAAACTTTGTTGAGAATACTATGTCACAGGAGTGATTCAGAAGCTTCTCAATTTCTTAAGAAACATTACAAGATTCCCAAGTCCTCTGTGTAAATTACTACCTTGCCCTTTTTGTTTTAAATGATGTTTAGACTGCTTGTTTGACAGTTTTGTATGAATATTATGTTTTTCTTCTTCACCTTGGAAGGATTTTTCACTTCTTGTAGTTTAATTTTTCGATAACGTTCGTGTTCTAGTTGTCGGTCTCGTTGCTTATTTTTATTTTGACTGGTATTGTTTCATGCTTAGTTTGGTACTGAGTTTGTTTGTTTTAACTAGTTTAGGTTGGGTGTAAATTTTTCTAAATGTTTCTTCAATATTTAAATTTTGTGGTGATTTTCACTTTTATTACTGAGCTTTAACTAGTTTGTTTCAAATTAATCCCTCCAACTTACATCATTAATTTCTTAAAACACTGTCAATATAGAAATTGTGTAGTATGAAATTGAAATCTACAGGTTATCAATTCTAAATCCTTGGTTTAAAAAAAAGGAGAAATGCTTATGACTAAAAAAATGAAACAAATATCATTTTCTTTCAATTTTTTTAAAAATAAATTTAAAAATTCACAAGCAACTCCTCGGCCTTGATTTACACGAAGGTATAGATGAGGCTTAGATCTTCAGCAAAATCAAACTCAAGCAATTTAATAAAAATATATAGAAAAGACCAAGCGACTAATGTGCCCAAAGGAATTAATAGCACAATAGGACATGAATATTGTGACATTTCATTATGTTTCTTTTATTAATTTTTTCTTTTACTCTTTTCTTCTTCGTTTTTATTTCAGTTGTAGACATGTGGATGTACTCCCAATTGAGTCCTTAATTTGTCAAATTATCGCTAAGTAATTAATATATTAAGGGTATTCATCCTATATATCTTAGGTTTTCAATGCCAAAAATAATAGATTGAATATGCTCGGTATTGTTTATAATTTTTTTTTTTTTGAAACAAGGTAACCACACCTGTCCCTAGGCCAGGCACTGGAGACATCGAATGAGTAATGTCACAACTGAGCCTTGAATGAGACTTTGAGGGGAGCATACCCTCAAAATTCAAGTCTTCAACCACTTCGCCACCCTGACAACATATCAATTCATTTTAGAGGTGGATCCAATTGCCATCTTAAATCCAACATTTGATGAGTAATATAGAAAAGTAGGACTTGACTATTGCATTAAGTTGTAAGGTGGTTTTCTTGCAACTCATCTGTCACGAGGGCTTAGCCAGCATGTGTTTTTGAGATTGAAACCCCCTCATTAATAGTTAGTGAACAAGTCTAGAAATGCATAGTGAAAGTTATTGAAGCATGAGAATGTGTAGAGAGAAGTTATATTGAGAAAGATGATGGTGGAAGCAGATAGTGCCGCATTTCATACAAACCTAATCACTAACTATATATAGGCTACACTATACTAACCCAACCACAAGGCCCAATGAGCTTACATTCTACGAAATGTTTATAAAAGTAGGGTAACTGACTATTGCATTCATGTAGTGGTGAATGTATAAACAGTAGTGTCTCAAATTGTAAAAAAGTAGAATAGTAAGAATTATAGTTTATAGCATGAACTTTTTTTCTCTAAATTTTAAAAGTAAAATTTGAATCTATAATCTCTCTATCATAAAAAGTTAAAAAACTCAAATCATAGATGTTATAGTTGTTAATATATTTGTCGAGCTATTTTCTCAAAGGAAAATTCTAAACATTTAATAAATATTTAAACTTAATTTTAATTTTAGGTCTAACAAATCTCTTAATTTCAAATTTGTATTTAAAGTTATGGATTTTACATGTATAGTAAAAAAAAAACCAAATAATATTGTTAATAACACTTTTAAAAAATAATCACGTAGGTAACAGAAAATTGGATTGTTCTCGATAAAATGACTTAAATGTCCATGCTTTAATTAGTTCGACTGATAATTTTCGATCAATTCATTAATATAATTAGTTCAGTTGCCAGCTTTCCGTCCACTCGTTGATAATTTTCAATCAATTTATTGTTAACTAGGGTAAAATTAGAAAAAATAAAAAAATTCTACATAAATTTATTTTATAAAAAAATATTATAGTAATAAATGACAAAAAACAAAAAATTCGTATGCGGAGAAATTTCATGAGAGAGGTAAAAGCACTTGCGGGGCAACTACGCTCGAAATTGCAGTAAACCCGAAATTCCAGAATCGAATTTAAACACAGAGAGGTTTTGGGAGTGACAACAATGGCGTCGGTAGGAGGAGCCGCAGGTGGAGGCGTAGAGTGGCATGTTAGGCCTCCAAACCCTAAGAACCCAATAGTTTTCTTCGACGTCACCATTGGCACTATTCCCGCCGGTCGTATCAAGATGGAGCTCTTCGCTGATATTGCTCCAAAAACCGCCGAGAATTTTCGGTATTCATACTGCTTTTCTCTGCTTGTTCTTCAATGTTCTTAGAATTTGTATTCGATTGATGCGAAGCTATGTGAATTGTTTACGGGCCGAGAAGCTCTCTGTTTAAGTTATTGCGTTGTTATGGAATATGAAGTTTGAGTTAGCTCGAATCGAGTGGTCTAATCTGCTCCATTGAGTTTAGGATGTGTAGAAGTGTTTATTTTCTTCGTTAAATTGCATCCACTTTTGCCAATAAGACATGACGAACTAGGGTGTGGTTTGGTTTTGGTTGGGATAGAGGGATTTTTAGAACCAACCGATAGTTTTGGGTTGGTCAATCCTCCAACCCATCCAACCCTATACAATAGAGCAACCTAACCCAACCCTATATTTTCAGGTTGGGTTGGGTTCTCGAGTTGTGTTAGTCTCCTCTTTCTTTTATAAAACAACTTCATACATATCTTATAAATATATAAACAAATGAATAAAAAATGGATGATACAATACTTAAATCTAAATTACTTATTTTATTAGTGTATGTTACTTATCAATCCACTAAGAACCTATCTTATCCATTAATTTCTTTTCTCACACATATATGTATATGTATATATTATTCCTTAGTTCGGATTGGGTTGGGTTGAACGAGCCAAAAATTGGTCAATCCTAGAACCAACTCAACCCAACTCTAATAGAATTATAACTCAACCTAACCCTTACGATTTGGGTTGTGTAGTCCGAATTGCTCGAGTTGTCGGTTCTTTTTTACACCCCTTATAATGAAGGGAAGCATCTTTGGAAGAAGATTAAAAGTACCTTGAATTTGAACTTTCGTGGAGTCCAACTACTTTCTTCTCCCACTTCTGATTGAAATGTAATATTATTGCGTGAAGCCATATTGCTAGCTACAAGTATTTGTAACTATTTGTCTTGTGGCTAACTTTTTCTCCGAGTTATTGCTTTCTATTCTCTTCTATATATTTATTTAGCTATTAATAATCTGTGTTCATGCATTTGGATAATCTAAGAATCTGGGTTCTGATATCACCTGCTTCCATTAAATACTAAATTTTAGGCGTTGTTTTCCCCCATTTCTTTCAGTTCCCTAATTTGGATTACTTTGTCTCTGACAGGCAGTTCTGCACCGGAGAATACAGGCAAGTAGAACTCTAAGATCATAATTTATCAAGTATTTCTCTATTTGACATACCATAGAATATGTCTCGAGTGTAAGGAAGTTATTTACTAAATTGCTTGGCTTTCAGTATAATCTTGATGAGAAGAATTATATGAGCGATAGAACTTCTAATGGTCTTTTATAATCATCTTCTAATGCTTGTCACTGTTTTAGAACCCTTTTAGTTCTCTCAGGGTCATCTTAAATTTTAAAATGGTTTATTAGACTCGTCATTTTTTTAATATCCATAAGTGTTCAAGTTAGCTTATGTGCACCTCGACTAATTTCAAGGGATAATTGTATGACCCTATTACATTTGGTTATCGAGGAAATCTATAGGAAATTAAGTCCTAGTTAGGTGATCACCCTGAATTGAATCTATTTCCTCTATCCTAAAATGGTTAGGTGATTAAAGGAGCCTTAAGGCTTCTCCAGTGCAAGCTTGTTTCATGTTTGGCCATTGGTGAACTTATTTCAAACTTGTTTCAACTTTTGATCTCAATTGACAGGAAAGCGGGATTGCCAGTTGGTTATAAGGGATGCCAATTCCATAGAGTAATCAAGGATTTCATGATTCAAGCTGGTGACTTTCTCAAGGTAATCCAGTCTGTTGGTCTGTTTTTTAGGTGTTAACTAATATGTGTATTATAGGTATTGATTATTATGTGCTGATGAGAAGTGAGAACACTACGCAGCATTTAATTCTTTATATCTACTGTTTTGTGTCCTCCTGTTAACTGCAATGGGAATAGGAACATAGTTCTCAGAGATTCCTCGTTTTGAAAGGCAATTTGATCAAATCAACCATTTTTCAGTTTTGGTTTTCCTGCCTTATCTTACATTGGATCAATCTCTTCCGCTATTAATGATTATTGATTCATTACAGATTCATTATTAAGGTTCATCTCCAGGATAAATTACATTTCTGTCATTTCATTTAGCTTGACATTTATTTTGCATTGTTAACATTATTCTTTCTATTTCTGTATGTCATTCTTTAAACATATCAAACTTAGTCATCTCTTATTATTCGAATAAAGAAAACCACTTGTACTCAGTAGTCAGTACTCTTATCTTATTGCATCGCTTTGTTGCCTATTTTCCTTTTCCCTTTCCATTTTCGTTTATATGCTGTTTATGGTCTCTTTGTTTTGCAGGGAGATGGCAGTGGATGTGTTTCCATTTACGGACACAAGTTTGAGGACGAAAATTTTGTTGCAAAACACACTGGACCTGGTTTATTGTCAATGGTATGCTTTTCTATTGGAATGAGATTCAATGCTTCATTTATGTTGTGCAATATTCCCTATGTTGCTTAACTTTATTCTCTGTAAACATTTGAATTTCATAAATGCATGCATGGATGATAACATCTTCAGCAAACTAAACCTTCTGGCAGCATAATATTAAATATGTTTGATTCCTAATGGCTTTGATGTAAAGGGCAGGATGTTTGGAGATTCTCTCCAAGGTCTTAACATTAAGTCTCTAGATGGAAAATGAAAACAGTTGGCGAGATGAAAGGCTTATGTCTTTGTACTCATATAATGACTTCATACTGTATCTCTTTAGATTGAGTTTTTTTACGGTAAATTCTAATCTACTAGTGGGAAAAATTAGAATTTACCGTAAAAAAACTCAATCTAAAGAGATACAGTATGAAGTCATTATATGAGTACAAAGACAGGACGAGCCATCTACTAGTGGGAAAAATCTCTGATGCTATTAGAATAAACGAACCACCATCCCCAAGGGGTGACGCAGTGGTTGTAGACTTGAGTTTTGTGGATATGCTCCCCTCAAGGTTTCAGGTTCGAGGCTCAGCTGTGATATTATTCCTTCGATGTGTCCGGTGCCTAGCTTAGGGACGGGCGTGGTTACCTTGTTTCAAAAAAATAAAAATAAACGAACCACCATGTTTGTTTGTCACAGTAATTAATCTGCAATTGATTTGTTTATATTTTGGAGTATTATGTAGAGAACGTCAACATTCACTAATGTTTATGAAGTATGGTCACTGCGTAACTTTCACTTTAGTGTACCACTTGCAATGTGTTATTGATGATGTTGATGTTTGCTTCTTCTTCAGGCAAATAGTGGGCCTGGAACCAATGGATGTCAGGTACTACAATATCGCTGTTCTCTCTCTCTCTCTCACACACGTGTGCGCACACACCTTCGAATTAATTAATATTTCTATCCTGGGATACCATTTTAGCATCTAATTGCAGTGCCCTTCATGGGGACTTTATACATGACAATTCCACTATTCTTATTAATGTTGATTGGATGGAGTTCCTAAAAATCCTTGGTGTACCTGGGTTTGCGTGGAAATCTAGTCCCCCTTTCATGTTATATCCCTTCATTCGAAAATAGCTTTTTTTCGAAGAATTTAAAGTTGATTATTGCATAAATTTTTTAAAATCTTTGATTACAATGTTCTCATGATTATGTACCTTAGTGTGTGTGTGTGTGTTTAAAGTTATTTGATTGAGAGATGAATAGAACCTCCACTCTTCCATGTAGCTCCAACTTCTTTCTAATTTCCAATTAGATAAGGGCTACTATGGCTATAGAAGTTTGAACAATTGTAGTATAAACAATGTTTTGTGATTTGTGCTGGCAGGCTATCTCTGCTAAAGCTGCTTTAACATTATTTAGAATGGTGATGTAATTTGTTCATATACTGAATTCCTTTTGCTGCAGTTCTTCCTTACTTGTGCCAAATGCGATTGGCTTGACAACAAGCACGTGGTGTTTGGGGTATGCTATAATTCCTTCAACCTTTTTGTATTATATTCTAGTGGTAACATACATATTATTTATAAACATAAGACCCTTTCGATAGCTTAAATATTTACGTTTCACTCCCATTGACTGATAGCCAATTACGTTTCAAAATGAGGCTTCTCTATTTATCTCACTTTGATGCACAAATTTCCATTGATCCCTTTCTTGGAAATCTGTAAATCAAATGATTCCTTGAGAGTACTTGTGAAGTTTCTGTAACATCATAAGTGTAAATTCTGAGTGCTTGATTAAAATTGGACTGAAGAAGCACAATGTGAATGCGTTCCTGGTTTTAATTGATTTGTTGGTTAACACTGATCATTGGAATGGCACATGCGGATATTTGCTTGCTTCCATGTATATGTTTTCATATGCTTGTCTTCAAAGTTGTTCATGTCACCGCATATTCTTTAACTGTATTTATAAAAATGGTACTGGATGAGCTCTTCTCATAAAATAATTACAGTTGTAGATAAATTTTAAAATATTTATATCAATCCTTATTACAGTCAGTATTACATTTAAAAAAAATACAGTATTTTAAGAAAGTAGTATTTTAAGAAAGTATGTGACAATACTCATTAATATCAATGACAATAGTTGTGAAATATTTTTAAAGTGACCATACTTGTAATTATTTTCTAAATTTGACTAATCTTGTAAGTTTCTTTTGTATTTATTCAACTATGTTCTGTTAATCTCTACCTATAGCTGTTTATAAGACACCAACGACTAGATTTTTAGCTTCATTCCGTAGTCCATGCAGGAACTCTCGAATTTTCTTGTTTTTAATTTTCTGCTCTCGCTACATATAAGCTTAATAATTCTGATGATACTTTTGCAGAGGGTGCTTGGTGATGGCCTTTTGGTTGTCAGAAAGATTGAAAATGTAGCTACTGGCCCTAATAACCGCCCGAAGCTGGCTTGCGTTGTCGCAGAATGTGGTGAAATGTAATACTTGAGTTATAATCTTCTATTGAGGTTGCCCAGAATATATATATTTCTCTGATTGTTATAGAGCAACCTTCATTGCCAGTTTCAAGGATGTGAATCTGTTTAAAACTTCTACCTTGACTACACAATATTTAAGCATATTTGCACTCTTGGGTCATTCATTTTGATTGTCCACGGTCTGGGGAGGAGTAGGACATGATTTTCTCAGGTTCAAGACATCCCGGTGCGATTATAGTGGATCGAAGACGCGTTCGAC
>JBBMKA010093971.1:0-12837 GCA_037833695.1 Sechiopsis laciniata
AAGTACATAAAAATTGATAAATTTTGACATTTATTAAAACTTTTCAACTAAAAAAAGTCATTAGAATACTTAGATTTGTTTATTTAATTTGAAAACTCCCCATTGATTAATGAATTAGTATATTGAGAACTACAAAAATATATCATTTACCAAAAATAGGCACAAATATATTTTATTCTTCCTTAACAAAGAGTGAGATTTTATTATAACAAAATATTAATGATTTATATTTTAAAAAGTTTTTCAAGTATCAACTAATAAATATATATAAATTTGTTTAACTAACAAACAAATCCCCAGCTTACAGTTTTTCTCTCGAGTTTACTGTTGAGAGTTCTCGGAGCTTTGGTTCAAAGCTGAGTATGGACTAGATTTTCTAGTGTTTTTTTTAATCCTTGTTTCTCCCTTTATGGTCGAAACAAGCTCTGATTTAGCTTTGTTGTTGAGGGTGTGTGAAGCTCTGATCTGTGTTGGCAGAGCAAGTAGCTCATAACGTGTTCGAACTGGAAGATAATGAAATACCAGAGTTTGACAATGTGCTGGAAAACACGATTGCATGCAAAATCCTTACTGAGAAGTTTGTCAGTCCAAACATGTTCAAAAAGCTTATGCAAAAAATATGGAATACGGAGGTTAGCTTGAATTTCTAGAGGATAATAAATCTTTAGGCTCTTTTTCTAACAAAATTGCTAAAGATCATGTGTTGGAGGCTGGTCCTTGGATATTTGACAATACCCTCTTGGTCTTTGAATTGATAAGTGGAGAAAAGAGAATTTCAAAACTTGAATTTAGTTTTGCTGCATTCTAGGTTAGACTCCATGACATCCTCCTACTTGTCACTCTGAGAATTGTGCTAAAGGATTAGGGAAGCTATTGAGGGAGTATGTGGGATGGGATGTCGAAAGGGATCAAAGGAATAAAGGGAAATTTCTCACGATTAAGGTAACTTTGATATTAGGCAACCTCTAAGGAGAGCTGTAAAAGTTAAGAGTGGGGCTATGACAGCTGAAAAATGGGTAAGAATCTCTTATGAGAAATTACCAGATTTTTGTGTTGGGTGTAGCAAAATCGATCATTTGGCCCCAAAATGTAATTTTGTTGTTAATGGTGAAGGGATTCCTTTCCTTTTGGAAAGGAACTTTGAGAACCTCTTAATGACTTTAGAGGTGAGCGAGTTCAAGCTTCTAACAAGGGATGGGAGGTCATGGAAGAGGGAGGGGGCGAGGTTTTAGTTAGAGGGATGAAGGCCAAGTCCAGCAAGCTGAGGTGGTTAGGGGCGAAGTTTAGCACGGAATAGAGGAAGTTAGAGTTCCTATTTCACCGAACCCTAACTTGGAAAGGAATCAGTGTCGTGCTAACTGTTCGTCGGAGTCGATGGTCGCCAAGAAAGAGACCGGTTTATCCAGTCAAAATCTTGGTCAGACGGTGCAGGCAAATTTACAGCCAAAAGCAACGCAAGAGGCTGTTAGGGTTACAGTACGTATGAGTGACCTGATTGAGACTGAATTGGTTTAGAAGGCGATGGCAGAATCGGCTCGGGAAGTGGGTAATGGGCCTGCTGGGCCAAATATTTCGTTGGAAATGGTGGTGGAAGGTCCAAATGATTAAAAAAAAAAAGGTTAGAGAAGTTGTTGGACCAGACTTGGTGGGTCTTTCAAATAGGCTGGACATTATTTTGGAGGCAGATGGTGTGAATTCTAAGAATTCTTATAGGTTAGATGTTGGGCCCAATAAAGTGAATTTACATGGCTGTGCCATATGGGCTGGAAATAATGTAGAGTCTGCTCTTAGTAATAAGAATTCTAGTTCTGTCTGGAAAGGAAAAGGAATTTGTGGTGAGGCAAATGGCCAAGAGTTTAAGGATCCAGTGACTTGTAAGATTGTTGTGAAGTCTGATAAGGGACTGAGGATAGATAAAGGGCTGGGTGTCAAAGAATCTATAGAATTGGAAAAGACTTTAACGAAGGCTTCTCAGGAGCAATCAAAATCGTATGTCTCGGGTTCTGCAATGGAAAGTTTGAATTCGAAAGCTGGAGAGAGGAAATGGAAACGTCGAGCAAGACTAGAAGGTAGGTTGGATGAGATTCAGGTTGAGACTATGAGGGATAGCCTGAATTCTGTGTGTGGACATAAACACGATTTTGAATGCATTGAGAAGGAAGGGGAGGGAAAGAAGGCTCGCAGTGATTACATTGATAACATCAATGGGATATCGGTGGAGACTATGGATCAATCTCGCCGGATGCAATAAAAACGTTATATTGGAATGCTCGAGGGTTGGGAAACTCCTAGGCCATTAGAGCACTTCGCTTTGAGGTGCTCAAAATCAAGCCTGATATCATTTTTGTCTTTGAATCTAAGTGTGGTGATAATGTTGTTGCTAAGTTAAAATGGTCGTTCGAGTTTGATTGTTGCCTTTGTGTCCCGAGCAAGGGGCGCAGTAGGGGTTTTTTGTTGTTTTGGAATTTTTCTCTAGATGTTAGGATCTCTTCGTTCTCCCTGGGTCATATTGATGTCTCCATTAAAGACCAGTGTGAATGGTGGAGGTTTACTGGCTTCTATGGTAATCCAGTTCAGTTCAAGTGTTGGGAGTCATGGGATCTGCTTAGAAGGTTGAGTCATTGTTTTAATCTCTCTTGGATCATTGGAGGGGAATTCAATGAGATCCTTGCAGAGGAGGAGCAGCTTTTTGGTGTGACTCGGAGTCGGGGGGGGGGGGTATGGAGGATTTTCGCTAGGCTTTAGATGAGTGCTCGCTCATCGACATTGGCTTTTCGAGTGATCAATTCACGTGGATTAAGTAGAAAGATTGTGAGTCCGCTACGAGAGTCCATCTTGACAGGTATTTCGCTAACCCTCTTTTTATTTCTAAGTCTACTAGAATTAATATTAAGCATTTAAATTATCATTCCTCTGATCATAGACCAATTTCAACTAGTTTTAATTGGGTGGGATTGGGGGTGCGATCTTTAGAAAGGCTAGATCTTTAAATTTTGAGGATAGTTAGATTACATTCGAGGAGTGCAAAAATCTAATTAAATCTAATTGGGTAGTGCACGGGGGTGGTTGGCCCAATGCTTTGAATCTTCTCAAGCGGGCTAATGGGTGTTTGAAAGAGATGGCTAGACGGAATAAATCTAGATTGAATGGGTCGTTGAAAAAGGCTATTAAGGTTAAAGAAAGAGAGATTTTTCAGCTGAATGAATCGGGAGGTGTGGTGAGAATGCACCTGATTCAGAAAGCAAAAGAGAATCTCGAAAATCTTCTTGAGGAGGAAGAAGTTTTTTGGAAGTAAAGATCAAGGGAGAATTGGCTTAAATTGAGGGATAGGAATACTAAATGGTTTCATTTGAGAGCCTCTCATCGTAAGAAAAGAAATAGAATTGAAAAGATGTTGGACTATGATGGTAGGTGGTGTTTTAAGGAGAAGGATATTTCTAGTAGTGCTATAAAGTATTTTGACAACATTTTTAAAGCTCATTCTGGTTCGGCTGAGGCTAAAGACAGAATTTTTAGGGGTGACGAAAGAAAGATTAATGAGTTAGAGTCGAGGGAGTTAGACAAGCATTTTTCTAGGGTCGAGATTGAGTTTGCATTGAAAAGCATGAATCCCTCTAAGGCCCCTGGTCATGATGGGACTAATGCTTTATTTTTTCAAAAGTATTGGGACATTGTTAGGGATGAGGTTGTGAAGTTCTGTCTTGGGGTGTTAAATGAGGGGGTTAAGTTGGGGCCGGTTAATAGTACGTTTATTGCTCTTATTCCTAAGCTATAGGTTTCTTGTAAGGTGGAACAGTTTTGGCCTATTAGTCTGTGTAATACTATTTACAAAATTCTCACGAAAGCAATGGCTAATAGGTTGAAATCTGTTCTGGATAAAATTATCTCTCCAAATCAGGAGGCGTTCGTTCCAAGTAGGCAGGTAAAAGAGGTTGGGCGGCTTTGAAGCTGGATATGAGCCAGGCTTACGACAGAGTTGAATGGGATTTTCTATTCGGTATGATGGACAGGCTTGATTTTAGCCAAGCCTAGATTGAGAAGGTTAAAATGTGCATTTCTTCTATTAAGTACACGGTCTTGATTAACGGAACTCCCTATGGTGATATAATTCCGGAGCGTGGGTTTAGACAGGGGGATCTTTTGTTGCCTTATCTTTTTCTGATTTGTGCCAAAGGGCTTTCATCACTGTTGATCAGGGAAAAATCTCGCTATTCTTTTAAGAGTTTCAAAATTAATAATCACTTCCTTCCAATTTCTTATTTATTTTTTGCTAATGATAGCATGTTGTTTTTCAGGGTGGTTGATACGGATTGTGGCCAAATTAAAGAGATTTTAAACTGTTATAAGGAAGCCTCAAGTCAAACGATCAACTACGAGATAAATCTACTATTCTGTTTAGTGAGAATGGTATGGAGAATGAGAGGCTTAGTAATAAGTTGGGGATGAAAGTGAATGACAATTTAGGGATTCATCTAGGGATGCCTTCTCAGAATAACAGAAACAAGAAAGTCCTTTTTCATTCTATAAAAGGGAGATTACAGAAGTGTCTTTAATCTTGGAAAGGTAGAATCCTCTCTCGAGGGGGAAATGAGGTGTTGATTAAAGCTGTAGGGCAAGCCATTCCTACCTACATTATGAGCTGCTTCTGGCTCTCTAAATATTTTAATGAGGACTTGGAGGGTCTATGTGCTCGGTTTTGGTGGGGCGAGGATTCGAATAATAAGAACATGATGCAAGGATATGTATGGGATGAGCAAGGATATGGGAGGGCTGGGTTTCAGGGATCTTAATCTTTTTAATCAAGCTCTACTTGCTAAGCATAGTTGAAGGATTCTCCAAAATCCGATAGTTTGTTGTGTAAGGTTCTAAGAGGCAAGTATTTTGTGAGTGAAGATTTTTTTACAACGAACCTGGGGAGTAACCCATCGTTGGCTTGGAGGAGTATATTGTGGGATAGGGACCTTTTTAAGAAAGACTATAGATGGAAGGTAGGAAACGGGAGAATTATTTCTATTGGGAATGATCCTTGGTTAAATAGAGAGGGAAATCCGTTTGCCCATGGGATGAGAGTTGATTGGAAGGATAATTATGTAGGAGATCTGATTTTGGATGGTAACAATTGGAATAGAGATCTGATTGATAATATTTATTGCCCTGCTGATGCTGCTCTGATTATTGACACCCCATTGAGTCTTTCTGGTACTTCTGATGAGATTATTTGGAATCAAAATCCGCCGGGGGCTTTTCTCGGTAAAAAGTGCTTACCATTTAGCGCTTAATATTGCCAATGTGGATAAGAGGTGTACCTCCGATTTAAGCTCTGTTTCTCGTGCCTGGAAGAGTTTCTGGAAGTTCAATATGTCCCCCTAAAATTAGGATGGGGGCTTGGTCGATAATCTCTAATGCTATCCCTTCCAAGTGCAATATTAATTATAGAGGGATTAATACTAATGTGAATTGTCATTTGTGTGGGTGTTATGGTGAATCTAATATCCACTTACTGAAAAGTTGTAAATTTTCTATTCGTGCTTGAAATTTTTTCTTTCTAGATTTTATTGATTTTGAATATTTTTTCAGGAATACAGAAAATGGTGTTGATTTTTGGGAGGACATCTCGATTAAAATCCCAAAGGAGGATCTCTTTAAAGCTATTATTATTATTTGGAGTTTATGGGACTTTAGGAATTTAGTCCTTCACGATAAAATTAAGCTAGAGTTCTAAAATCTCTATGATTTGATTTTTGGGTTTGTTAATTCCCATTTGTTGATGGCTACAAGTAATTTGATGGTTAAGAAGCTTCCTAGGCATTGTGAGATGGATCAGTGGAAAGCACCCTCTCAAGGTTGCTGGAAGTTGAATGTGGATGCTTCTTTTGCTCATGGCTTGAGAGGCATTGGTTGGGAGGTTCGCAATTGGATGGGAAGGCCCAAATTGATGGGTTCGAAGTCAGGTTTTAGGAATCTTTCTGTCAAGGCTTTGGAAGAGCTGGCTCTGAGGGAGGGTCTGATCTATATTCGAGAGATTGATATTATGTGGCTTCCCCTCATTTTGGTTGAGACCGATGCTTCTGAGGTTTTAAACTCCATTCATGGAGTTATTTCAAATTTTTCTGAATTTAACAATATTATTGTTGATATCAAAGAGTTGATCTCCTTATTTAGGGAGATTGTAAACTTTTCGCATTGTAGCAGGTTTTGTAATAGAGTGGCTGATGCTTTAGCCAAACAAACTCGTTCGATGGTTTTTAGTCAGTTTCCCTCTTTCTCTTATGTGGAGGATAACGTGGATTTTTGGAGGGGAATCTCCCCCCTCTTGTTGGCTCTTCTTTGGAGTGGGATTGTTTGAGGTTTGAGGTTGATACTTAATGGAATTTTTTTCTCCATAATAATAATAATAATAAATATATATTAATTAGAAGAACTACATTATAAATATAAACAAATATATTTGAACAAACAAAAGTAGAAAATGTAAGTTGTAAACGTGCACTGGTCTTTCAAAAAAAAAAAAAACAAATCGTATGATAAAATAATAATAGTAATAATAATAATAATAATGAAGTAAAATGATAAGATATATTGTTGTACTCTGAAAAAGTATATTATTGTACTTGTATTACAATATTAAACCAAAAAAAAAAAAAACATTTACGTCACACCAATATTAAAGACTGCAATAATATCGAATCATTGATCAACTACAAATAGTAAGAGACAAAACTAAAATGAAAATGAAGATAAAACATTAAAATAATTGAGCGATGATTTGAGACAATAAAAAGAAGATGAAGATAAAGATAGATGATGAGAAAAAGAATCTCAACTAATTGTTGAAAAATTTAGAAACCATAACATTTTATACATGTAGAGAATAAAAATGTTACAAATTTTTTTATATTCTTACTCTTTAAAATTTTCAACACTAAAAGTAATTAAATGGTGATTAACTATATACATGGTAAAATTGTGAATGAGTGGAAGATGAAGGTCACTTATTAATTATTAATAACCTTTCCCTTCTAATTAAATACAAAATGATGTTTAAACTTATTTATAAAAAAAATGATATTTAAACTTATTAGAAAATTCAACGTGCCTTGTGAAAATCATATTATAATTATTTTATTTTTTAAAATAATACAAAAATAATATTAAGGTAAGAAAACAATTATTGTAAAGACATGAGAAAAAAAATGTTAAGTCTATAAAATTAATATGGTTTGAAAGCAAATATTAAAAGGTGAGAATATGAACCAAATATCTAAGTTTCCTTAAAAAAATTCTCAATATAAAATTAAGAAAAACTCAAATATTTAAAAACAAATATTCAAGAGATATATATAGATAGATAACAAAATTACAAATAACACTTCATTTATTTAGAAAAGTTTGAAATACATGCTATTTATTTATTGTGATTTTGTAAGTGAGTAGTTTAATGTGTTGGCTCTTAATTAGTTGTTTTTAATTACTTTTTGTATTTAATCTTTTACTCATTGTACATATTTAAGTAATACTACTTGATTTTTAATTGTGCTATTTATTTATTGTAATTTTGTAAATGAGTGGTTTTAATGCGTTGGTCTTCATTAGTTATTTTTAATTACTTTTTGCATTTAATCTTTTACCCATGGTATACCAAAATTAGTATAAAAATTGTGAGATATAAGGTTACATGTATACAAAAATTAGTTTAATGTAATGAGGGCAAATTAGTTAAATATAATGGCTTCCTCCTTGAGCCTCACTTTATTTAAGGTATTTTATCAACCCAAAACTATAATTCTTCCCCGAGTGAAAAGCCACTCTATTCTAATAACACTTACTAAATTGAAACATATTAAATTCTTTTTAGAAATATCAATAAAACTTGTTCTTTTCTACTAATTATCGTTTAATTAGATAGCATCAAAGCTAATGCAACACTTAAGTAATATGTTAATTAAATTTAAAAAAAAATATGCATGAGAATGGATGCAACAACTCCATCATTGATGGTGGTTTGTCCATATTTATCTTATTTTTCAAAAAAAAAAAAAAAACCATAAACCAACAAGTGGCTTATGGTATTCCATAACATCTTTGATCAACAATGAAACATCAAGATAAGAGGATCCTTCTTCATTTACAGCTCTTCTTGCCTTCTTTAAAAGTTCTTTAACTCTTTTCCTTCTCTCTTTTGACTCTTCACTTTTTTCATCCATTAACTTATGAATGGCTGCTTTAACATCATCCCTTTTCACTTGAACCCCATACTTATCTTCTCCCCCTTCATTCAAAGGCCATTTTGCCCCTGCACTCACTCCAATTCTCAATACTTTAAGAACTTGTTGTTCATTCACAAATTGGTCTGCAAAAAGAGGCCAAGTCATCAATGGAAGCCCATAACTAACCCCTTCTTGGATCCCACTAGCCCCACAATGGGTCAAGAACCCTCCAACTGAAGGGTGTGACAATATCAAAACTTGGGGCACCTATCCCCATATCAAACCCCCTCTCCTTTCGATTCGATTTTCGAATCCATTTTCGGATACCCATTTCTCCAATTCCTTTGTTCTTTTACCTTTTCGAATTGCCTATATGAATGGCCTTTTCGAACCCTCTAAACCCAATGCCAACTCTTTTAATTGATCGGGTATCATATTACAGAGACTCCCAAAAGAGACGTAGAGAATCGAGCTCGGTGTCTGCGAATCCAGCCATGTCGAACACCAATGCTCGTCGATGTCGGATTTCTTACCTCTCTCTGCCTTGTCAATGGTGTTCGTGTTGCAGAGTGAAACAGGGTCGACACACCATACTCTGTTAATCGTTTTCTTCAAACCCTCCACATATTGTGGCTCCATTTCTTCGAATGTGTTGAATGTTGTCCCAAATGCTGACGTTTCAGCTCTGTCCAAGAGGATTTGAAATTCTTTGAGCTTTTCAAAAATTGGAGTTGGCTCTGTTTCTTTCCTAATTTTGATTGGATCAGGAAGATTGGGAATTACTAGACTCTGTTGTTCATTATTGTCGATGTAGATTGCTTGGTAGGAATTGTGAAAAAACAGTTGAAAACGTGGAAGGAGATTCTAGGAATGTTGAATTTGTTAGCGACGTTCATTGTGAAAGGCAAACAGCCGTCAGAGATGATGCAATTTGGCGGTGGTGAGAGGGTTTCGATCAGTTTCTCAACTGGGTTTTGAAGTAACGATGCGACGGCCATGAATTCCATCGTCCCCACCGACGATGACAACTAATCTTGATTCTCTCGGGCTGTTTGTTTGGCATATTTACCTAAGATTTCATTTTAGGATTTATTAACTCTTCCTTAAAAACCTACATCCAAACGAGTTTTTATTAACCCTTTCTCAATTTTACTTTTCAAAATAACTCTCATTTCTATCCATTCATTTTTAATCATTTATTTATAACTACTCAATCATTTCTAACCACTTATTTTTAATCATTCCTTTCAAATCAATCAAAATAACTCATTTTTAACCACTTATTTTTAATCATTACTTTTTTAACTACTAAAAATAACTACTCATTTTAAATCTACATCCAAACAAGGTTTTGACTCTAACTTCTCTACACAAAAACTACATCCAAACGAGTTTTTGGTTACAACTCTTACTTTTTAACTACTCACTATAACTCCTCAATATAACTCCTTAACCTAAATCCTACCTAAATATGTCAAACAAACAGCCCCTCTATGCCTTCGGAAAGTCCTACTTCCTTGCATGGAAATGGGTCTTGACGAAGCTGATTCTGAGGCCATGTGTGTCTCTATCCCGATTGATTATGGTTTCGAAACGAGATGCATTGTGGGGGGTTGTAACGAACGTGACTATCACGCCCCGTCGTGCCAACATGCGCCCGAAATCCAAATCATGTGGCCTTGTGCCATGTATGGGAATAATAGGAAGTGTGGCTTTTCTGTCGTCATTGTTGTTGCTCTGCTACTACATCAATCATATCAAACAAAAGGATTAGTTTTTAAGCTAGTTTTTTTAGTGTTTCAAAAAAATCGATTTATTTATGATATTTTAATAATGTTTCATTTTTATTTGATGGTAACTTACTAAAGGATCATTAAAATCCTAGTTATGTAACGAAATTTTAATGATAATGATAACTAGGATTAAATTTAAATTAACATATATTAATGAAATAGTACCTTAACATGGAGTTGAACTCTTAATAGAACATTGTTCTAAAAAAAACAAAAAACTTAATATTGAATCTTATTAAAATGTTGGGATAAAAGTATTCAATTTTAAAATATAGGAATCCAAACTTAAGGTGTATAAATGATGATATCTTGGTCATCAAGTAAATACTAATACCGTTGAACTACTACTCTTATTGAAAGCGTTATGTTATAATTAGTTATAATGTCTTCAACAAAAATACATATATTAAAAACTCAAATACTTTTTTTTAACTGAAAATCTCAAATACTTAATTTATTTTTTATAGTTAATTTTTATGGCATATATTACGTAGCAGTTTTTTTAATATCTTTCAAACATCCTCATTTTTAATATAATAATAGTACATAAAAATGTTAATAGGATGCTATTTTAACCAAAATCCAATTCATCTATTTTTTTAATTTAACCACAATGGAAAAAAAGAGATTTAGGTCATATGATTACCTTGATGCCACTCAACTACAACACTTATTGGCAAATTCAATTCACCTATTAACAAAAATAAATTCATAAAACTGACGTGATTTATTAATAATTTTTAATAAAGAACAAGTGACTTTTTTTTTTTTTTTTTTGAGAATAACAAGTGACATGTCTAATTAGTATAGTTATGTATCTGTTAATAAAAAATACTAATAAAACACAATGAAAAATATAAATTCTAAGTGTCTAAAAATGCTAACATATATATAATAAAAGTCATATTTATTTCCAACTATTATATTTTTTTAAAACAAAATAACCGATTTTCTGTGAACCGATAAATCAAAACCAAAATTAGTTATAGGATTGGATTAAGTTGGATTGTTTCTTTAATTTTATTGGGGTGGGTTAAGAAAGTGACCAACCCAATTTTTTGGATTGGTCAAAATTTTTCTTAACCCAACTCAACTTCGTGAACTTCCCAACTCAAACCTAAGGACATAAAATAAGTTTTTTTTTTTTTGTCTTTTAAACTAAGTCTTTAACATTTATTAGACACTATAATAGAATTTTAAGACTCTATAGATATAAATTTTAAAATTATATTTAATAAATTAATTAATAAAAATTAATTTAGCATGCATGAACTTATTAACAAACAAAATTGAAAGTCGATAACAGAGATAGATATTTTGTAAAGTTCTAATCCCAAATGGATTTGAATGCTTGTTCAAGAAATGTAACCAACAAATTTTTTACTTTTTATTTTCTCACCCTAATGACTGAATCTAAAATTTGAAATGAACGAGATTTTTTTTCAAAGTTGAAGGAAAATAAATGTTGCCGGAAGAGTACGAAGTTTTAAGTGCTGATTTTCTTCAATATAAAAATGTTGAATTTAGTGATAAAAAAAATTATTTTATGAGGAATCAGAAAAAAAAAAAAAAAATAGACAGCAGCAGGAAAAGAAGGGGAAGAGAGCAAAACATTAACTTTTAAGGGGCTATTCTGCAATGTTAGCTAAACAATTTTAATTGTCATCCATTTCTAACAACTTTCTCATATTCTAAACACGAATTCAACTAGCATTAATCGATTGTAGGTACGAAACTCTCACCCTAAATATTGTTGAATTAAAAAGAATATTATTTTTCAGGAAAATTAACGACAAATTTTTTGCAGACAAGAAAATATATGTAGAGAGAGAAAGATTTCTTACATGGAAAAAAGCAGAATATGGAAGCTCCAAAAGACTCAAAAAGAAATTAAAAGAAAAAAAAAAAAAGAGAGAGATCAGTCTTGGTATCGAGAGGACTCGTCTCAAATTAGATTAATAAATACGGAAAATAGCAATTCAGATAAAAAAAATCATAATAATAATAAAATCATCTTACAAAACATTAGTAAATATTTTGAAGGGATGGCCAACCATGTGTAAAAATATTTTGTATTTCAAGGACATAATAAAAAATAACTTTCAAGCAAAAATACGATTTAGGAATTGCATGTGAAATATGTGCTGGAAATTAATAATTTTAATAAAAAAATACATACATATACATACATACATTTTGAATTTAACCCCAATTAGAATTAGGAAACTTCAACTTCATAACTATTGGATAATATCAAATGTCACTAAAATTCTACTTCTTTAATTATCATTTTTTTAATGTTAGGATTAGAATTTTTATTACTTCTCATATCGTCAAAACACACATACTTTATGATAGTTGAATTCATGCTCTTATAACTTAAATAAATAAATAAATAAATATATATATATATGCTTTTATTATTTATTTAGAAATTAATATATTATGAATTATTTTGACAATATTATAGAGTCAAAAAATTGCTCTTTGATTGATCTTGATCGGTTTAATTAATTGATCACTTCAATCAATTTTACTTGATTTAAGTCATTCGTTTTATTTGATTCAAGTCATCAATTCGTAGGTTGGAGTGTCGGAAGTGAGTGAAATATTTATTCCTAATTTTTATAATATTTGAATCAATTTTTGTTATTTTTGAGTTTTTTTCTAAAATTTTAACATCCTTACAACTATGATTTTTTTTTTAATATACAAGAAAAATCTCCTTATTATATAGTTTTTGGTAAATGTTTATTTATTAGGGGGATTTTGCATGTATAACAAAAAAGAGTAAAATATTTTCATCTATAGCATAAAATCAAAACTAATTCATTTGT
>JBBMKA010093992.1:0-12836 GCA_037833695.1 Sechiopsis laciniata
ATAATGTTGGCACTAATGAAGAAAATTCAAGTTTGATTGAAGATAAACTAGTAGAAGCACGTGGAGTTAAAAGAAAGGCTACAGTTGGTCCTCCCCGTAAAAGATTGAAAGATCCACTTGAAAAAAGGAGGTACAAACAAAATGTGAAGTCAAAAAAAGCTTCTTCTTCATCAAACCACATAATTAACTTTACACACGTACTACAACATCAACTATATGGATATTTGTGAATTTCAAAGTATATATATCAAAAAGTTCTAATGATTATTTTTTTCAATTAGGAAAATAAGATAGAAAAAGATTCACAAATAGCATCCATGTCATCGAGTGTAAGCCAACAAATAATACCAATGAATAGGAAAAACAATATGTCATTCACCCAATTACTCGTAGTAACTTTGAATTCATAATACTTTAGTTTGAGATTATTTAATAATGATATACTAACATTATTTTTTTTAGGAGGCATCAACATTTGGTCACAAAAATCCAACCAAAGAACATTAATATGTTTTGTATAAGTATTTTGAAATATATTATGTGAGATATAATTATCTTTTCACATAAGAAATATTAATATTTTGTGTATGTTATATAAAATTCAACCTGTGTGTGTATGTTATATTAAGTTCAATCATTATCTATAAGTAAGGTCAAAGTTAGAATTTTTGGATGAAATTGTTCAAACACATGACTTTATGGTGAGAAGGGCAAGTGTTCAAAATGTGTGGTTATCAATGAAACATGATGTGATTTTATTATGTAATCAATTAGTTACACATATGAGTAAAATTTCTCTTTGAATTTGAAATAATGTTATCTTTAGATTGTTGTGGCATTAAGATTCAACCATTTTTGCCACTTGTAAAAGGCTCACTAAATTTAAAAGAATCATAGGATTTATGGTTCTATTTAAAAAGAAAACTATCACATTTAGGTGGTTAGAATCTTAATTTAATGGTTATAAATCTTCTATTTTAGTTAGGATTTTAAATTTAGTTTCGATGAAATAAAATGGTGGAGTTTTTATTCTTCCAAATCAATAAATCAACTTTTTTTAGTATAAAAATATTTTATTTGGTAATTTCATTTTTTTTAATATTATAATTAAGTTTTTAAATTTTAAAAGATTATAAAATGAGGTCTAGAATTTAAGATAGTTCTCTTTAAAAAATTTTAAACATAAGATAGTTAGTTAGAATTTTTTTTTTATAAAACTATTAAAAAAAAAAATTAAAATAGTGTAAAAGTTAAATTTTTAAAAAAATGTGGTGAAAAATATAAAAGAAGAACAATTAAATAAAAATTGTTAAATGCATTTTTTAAGAAGATATTATTGGAGAAATTTTAAAATAGTGTGTTTAAAAAATAAAATTTGATATATAATAATATTAAAATTTTGATTAGACAAATAAAAGAGAATTGATATTTGAGTTAAAAAAAAAGAAAAAAATGATTATTAAAAGCATAACACGTCACGCGAGGAAAATTGCTTTTTTTTTTTTTTTTAAACGTGGCCTAATCTAGGCCGTACACATGTCTATCAGCAGAGAAATTTTCCTCTAAGTAGACCGTGGCCAAGCCTCGCACACAACTCCCAACAACCTTTTTTTTTTTTTTTTTTTATTAATCAGTTCCAACAACTTTAAGAAAAAGACTACTAATAATAAAATGGCTTGTTTGTTTTTTCTTCAATAAAATATGTTGTTGGTTAGGGATTTTGCATGTATAATATAAAAAAGCAAAGTTATTACCTGTATAATAAAATGAGTGATTTTAGTCAATATTTCATATGTAGCTGAAAGATGGGGTGGTCAAATTGATAGATTCAATAAGATCTCAGGTGATAGATTCAATCATTTCACATTCAACCATTTTTGCCACTTGTAAAAGGCTCACTAAATTTAGAAGAATCATAATAATTGTGTAGGATTTATGGTTTTATTTAAAAAGAAAACTACCACATTTAGGTGGTTAGAATCTCAATTTAATGGTTATAAATCTTCTATTTTAGTTAGGATTTTAGATTTTGTTTCGATGAAATAAAATGGTCGAGTTTTTATTCTTCCAAATTCATAAATCAACTTTTTTTAGTATAAAAATGTTTTATTTGGTAATTTCATTTTTTTAATATTATAATTAAATTCTTAAATTTGAAAAGATTATAAAATGAGGTTTAGAATTTAAGATAGTTTCTCTTTAAAAAAAACATAATATAGTTAGTTAGAAAAAAAATATATAAAACTATTAAAAAAAAATTAAAATAGTGTAAAAGTTAAATTTTTAAAAAAATGTGGTGAAAAATATAAAAGAAGAACAATTAAATAAAAATTGTTAAATGCATTTTTTAATAAGATATTATTGGAGAAATTTTAAAATAGTGTGTTTAAAAAATAAAATTTGATATATAATAATATTAAAATTTTGATTAGACAAATAAAAGAGAATTGATATTTGAGTTAAAAAAAAAGAAAAAAATGATTATTAAAAGTATAGCACGTCAGGCCAGGAAAATTACTTTTAAACGTGGCCTAATCCTTGGACAAGCCTCGCTCACAACTCCCAACAACTTTTTTTATAATTTTTTTATTAATCACTTCCAACAACTTTAAGAAAAAGACTACTAATAATAAAATGGCTTGTTTGTTTTTTCTTCAATAAAATATGTTGTTGTTTAGCGATTTTGCATGTATAATATAAAAAAGCAAAGTTATTACGTGTATAATAAAATGAGTGATTGTAGTCAATATTTCATATATAGCTGAAAAATGGGGTGGTCATAGTAAAATGATCAAAATGCTCACGCTTCAATCAGTTTATAGATTCAATCAATTATCAACTAATAGATTCAAAAAGTTCTCAGTTGATAGATTCAATCAGTTCTCATGTGATAGATCCAACCAGTTCTCAGCTGATGGAATGAAATCAAGATTTGCTAGTAGCCTCTGCAAAATTTAAAGATTCTTTTCCGTACATCAAGATTTGCTTCATATGTTCATAAGAAGGGAGAAGTGACAAGATAAGCCTCAGTGCCTTATCCTCGTCCTCTATCTTCACACCAATCACCTTCAGCTCAGAGACAACGCCATTGAGAACACTCAGATGATCTGAGATTTTCGTACCTTCCTCCATTCGCAGTGTGTAAAATTACTTCTTCAGGTACAACCGATTTGAAATGCTCTTTGGCTGATACATCACTTCAACCTTCTCCCAAAGCTCTTTGGCTGTTGATATTCCATGCATATTAGCAAGAACATTCTTAGCCAAATTTAATCTGATGGCACTTGCAGCTCTCTAATCCATTTCCTCCCATTCGTCATCCCTCACGCTAGACTTCTTAGAACCTTTTCTAGAACCACCACTGGACTCTGTTGAACCACCACCATCACTTTATTTTTCAGAATCATCATCACTTGGCCTTCCTTCAAAGCCTTATGTAATCCAGATTGTATCAGCACATCTTTGACTTGCACTTGCCACAAGCCAAAATTCATTCTTCCATCAAATTTTTCCACGTCAAACTTCACTGAACTCATAAAGTTTGCCATTTCTGCTGCTATCCTAGAGAATCTGCAAATAATTATCAACACCCAGTTGTAACTTGTTTCAAGAATTCTTTTCTGATCTGGAAGCTCAGACAAAGCTTCAACCACAGAGCATACTCAGAAATTCAAGAAATTATAAACTTGAAGCTTTAATACCACTTGTTGGGACAAAACCTTCCCAAATAACAGCAGGAATAAGCAGAAAAATACTGAGAAATTAAAAGAAAACAAGAAAAATAAGGACACAAGAATTTACGTGGAAAAATTCCAAATTGAAGAAAAAAAGCCACGGACAGAAAAAACTTCGACTATGTGAAAAATCGTTTCAATCACACAAAATTCTCTCCCCGACCCCAATTACAAAAACACCCTCTTCAAAACTTATACTACTCACACCCTTTGTCCCACTCTCTATAAGAGAATACAAAAGGAATTTAACTAGAGTTAGTACACCAAGTTTAAAGTGCTTCTGATTGGAATACTTTGAAACCAAAGCCTTATGCTCCTTTTATAATGCTTGGAGCACACCACTACCTTGCATCTTTCCGATGTGGGACAAATTCACTTCTAATATTTTGCCAAAACCCAACAGTTGCTATACATGATTTCTTTCACACACACTAAACATGATTTTGCTACGATTTTCTTTAATCGTTTAAAAAACAACATCACATTTTTCAAGATTTTAACAGGCGTTTCAATCGGCATGTTTTTTTACTTAAACTTAGTTTAAGTTACTTATTTTGTTTTTTATATTTTCAAGTGATTGCATGTTGATACTAGTTTTTTTACTAAGTTCATTGCTTTTCTATTACAATCGATTTTATTTTATCAGTAAGTACTTATTGCATGTTAGGTATCTTCATGTTGTATCGATTTCAAGCTTCAATCTCCATGTATCAAGTTCAATCACTAAGTTTATACTGATGTTATCGACACTTGTTTGTAGCATTGATTTTGCCGGTTCACCTTGAAAATAACTCAGATATTGTCGATTATTAGATTGTGGAGTGATCTCAGAATTTCGTCGATTTTGATTGAACTAATTAATAAAAACATGCGTATGCGAAGCACGAACAATAATAAGCAACACCAAAAAAGTTACAAATTTCCCATTGTGAAGACTCCGCTAAAGTCATCCATCACTGTTCCCAATTTTTCTCTATAACTATTTGAACTGATTGCCAATTAATTGATGTTTAAACTTCACCTTCCAATTTGGAGTTTGAATTCAATGCTTTTTTACACTTGCGATGCTTCAACAATGAATTAAAAACCTTGTCTGCCGGGCCGCGATTTTGCTGCAATCCATGTTTACGTTTTCAAATCAAAATTGATTTAATTCGAGTTGTTCTTTAGTTATGCTATTTGTAATCGATCGTGATAACCCACTTTTGCAAATCTCTCGTGATTCTTGGTTTGAGAATTTACAATTTGCCTCCCCTTCTATCAATTCAACAAAAAGACTTCTATCATAAACATGGATTGCAGCATCTAAGTCAAAGCCCATATTTGAAATACTTCAAATTCTCAATGGAAGGGGAGAAATCATTGAACGGTGAAATTCCCCTATAATTATAAAGAAATTTATGGTGATTCTCGACAAGCAAGGGGTTTTAAGTTGTCAGAGTCGATCAGCGGCAGATCTACGATGGTCTACATCAAAGAAAAAACCTCACAATTTGGGATTTTGGACAAAAATGTCACCGACGCCAACGCCATTAAATGGATTGAAGCTCTTGAATGCTTTTGCTTCAATATGTGGAATGCTTGGGAAGAAACAGAGACCGACGAAATTGTTGAATCTCGAATTTGGGAAGTGAAGGGCACAATTGGAATATTAAAGAAAGTACACCTAAAAGTTCTATACATCTACTATTTTACAAAAAAAAAGGCTATAATTAAAATATAATGATCAAAAGATGGTATGTGGAGTAAATTCCCTTGGATTATAATGTATAGTAAATTTGGATAGAAGATTGAAATCTATAACTTTTTTCTCAAACTTATGTTGATTGATTATATCGGGTTGAGGATTCTAACTTATAATAAAAAGTTAGGGTAGTAGTGCATAATGTTTTTCACATGTCGATGTTACGTCAGTATGTGGCAGACCCGTCTCACATCATCGATTCTGAGCCGTTAGAGCGGAATAAGGATTTGAGCTTCAAGGAGAAGCCATTGCGAATTTTGGCCCGGGAGAGCAAGACCTTGCGTAATCGATAGATCAGTTTAGTTAAGGTACAGTGGAGAAGTCAGAAAGTCGATGAAGCAACTTGGGAGTTGGAAGACGAGATGAGGACGCATTATTCGGAGTTGTTTTAGTCTTAGGGACTTTCAGGGATGAAAGTCATAAAAGGAGAGAGTATTGTAACGGCCTAGGTTTTCATCCCGGTTCCTCAAGTATGTTTCTTGTTTGTTTCGGTTGTTCCCGTTAGGGCAGTTTTAGCTTTCAGGGTATTTTGGTCTTTTTACCTCTAGGGTTAGTTTGGTAATTTTTTAGAGTCTCAGGATCGTGCTTGCATTTTGTTGAGACCAGGGGTGTTTTTATGTTTTGTAGGACATCGGGGTCTGCAGTTTGGGAGGTTGTGGGGTCATTTCGATGAAAAGGGAGGTTTGTATTAATTAAAAGAAATTAAGGGATTTAAGGGTTATTCTAAAAGAAAAAAAATTGCCTTTGGGAGTTTTATCGATCAAATAACCTAGCCAAATTCCTTCTCCAATCGATCCCCTTTCTCCATTCTCTTCTTCTTCTTCTTGCCGACACCACACACATCTTTGCCGTTTCTCTTGCTGCAGATCTCCTCTCCCTGATCAGCCAAGCCCATCGTTGAGAGCTTCTGCATCGACTGCCAGCTTACGCAAGCTCGCAGTTGCAACCCTAACCGAGTCACCACACGCACCAACTCCCGATAGTAACCTCGCAATCGCCATCGCCTCCGCACGCACGCCCCACTGCCTAGTCGTAACACTGTTCAACCGATTGCCCATTCGATCGCCTACTCGTCGATCGCTAATAGCTAAGACGCCCTCGTGGATCACAGCGTTGATCTTCCCTGCTTTGCGAGCTCACGCATACCCGCACTGATGACAGCCACACGCATCGCCATCGCCGTGCTGATCACCCTCGCTGCCAGCCGCTCACTCGCCCCTTCGCCAGCCTCGCAGCCGTGCCCTCTGCAACGTGCTTCTTTGCCAGGTAGAGTTTCGCCCTAGCGAACCTCCGAGGCAGCAGTAGTGTTTTCACAAGTTCTTATCGGTTCTTGATTTGGGTAACCTCTGTTCCCTTGCGTTCCTTGGTCGATTTAGATGTTTGTAGGTGTATTGATCTTCTAAATGTTACAGTTAGGTGTGTTGTGCATTGTTGGGTCAGCAGCTCAAGGAGCAAAGCTAATTGTTGTCTTTTCCCATTTTTTTCAGGTAAGGATTTCTTGTCGGGGTTGTGTGGACCCTGGGCTTGCCATTGATGGCCTCCTAGTTGTTTGTTACTGTTTTGCTGAGCATGTTAGTGGATAGGTTCTGTTTGGTTGCTTGCCTTGTTTACTGAATATTCTAGTGGATAGGTTTGGTTGATTTACTGCTTGTCTGTTTAATGAATATGTTAGTGGATAGGCTCTTGCAGGTTATCAGATGTATGAACATGTTAGTGGATAGGCTTTTGCAGGTTTACTAATGTATGTCATATGCTAGTGGATAGGAATGTATGATGTGTCTGATAGGACCTCGCATGTAGATTGATGTACCCTGGATTGCACTACTCTGTTTGTTGTGATTACTTTGTATCTGTGATTGTGATATTCTGTATGTTTTATTGTGCAATACTGTCGTTGAACTTTGTTAGTTCTAAGGTACTTCTTCTTAGTTAGATCCTGTTACGTTGTCATCATCAAGAGGCTAGGAGTGGACCAATATACGAGTCCCTATTAGTCGGGCTGTGAGGATAGATTCTTTACCCCCAGTAACCGAGTGTGGAGTTGTTACCACCCCGATAAAGCCTAGTTTGTGGCCTGCTAAAGCAGGGTCCTTTCCTTGGTACAAGCCTGCCTTGGGACGACCTTTAGCTTCAGGCGTTGGGTGTGATTCAGGCTGCCACAGTATGGTGCCGAGGGCCTCCCGCCTGCTGTGATCAATGCTCACCTTTCTGAGATATAGGCATGCGCACCTGGACTGGTATAGTTTTTGTAGGCCTACATTTATTCGATTTGCAGGAGCATGCAGTGTGCACGTATGTGTATTAGATGCTAGGAGGAGAGCTCCATCGGGCTAGAGTACACCTTTCCATTCAGTTTAGAGTCCGACACTTGGGTACACTCCCAAGTGCCCAAGATCAGTATAGTGAGATGATCACCTTAGCAGAGAGTTAGAGACTCTCGAGATTCTAGGGGTTATATTGATAACCTATTTGGAGATCCGTAGTGGATCTTTAGCCGAGAGTTAGAGACTCTTGATGGTTTGAGCATGTTGTGATTGTACCTGTGTTAAGACTGCCTATGTGATGTTTGGATTGCTTGTATACTAGGATGCTAGATGATGTGACTTGTGTACTGTACCCTGGCTGGGTATTCTTACTGAGTGCCATTGTACTCACCTTTATTTTTTGTAGTTTTTCCACCAGGTAACTTGGGACAGCACCGTGACGGCTAGAGGAGAGCTGGATGATCATGGGAGTCTGTTGAATTGTCTTCTTTCAATTATTTTATGGTTTCATCATGTTGACTTATTTTAAGGATTTGTTTTAGAACTGTTTTTAATAAACTCTAGCAAGAGGCTTCAATTTGTATTGGTTTTATTTATGGTTTTAGGATTGTCACTTTCTTTATAAACGTGTGAGTTCCTTTAACTGTTTTAATGTTAAATTGAACGGTTTAAAATTCATGCATGCTGAGTAAGAACCGGATTTAGGACTGTTTTAGAGTCGAGTTCTTACAAGAACACTTTAACAAGAGCAAACTCACTGAATCTTAGAACTTCACAATCTCGATCCAAAATAAATTGAACAAGCTTATCTTCATAAGACAAATTCTCATTTAATGGAAAATGCTTGTAGTCAACAACATGGGACAAGTTTGGCACATACTGACGAAGCATCAAGCATGAAAAACCTTATGAACCACAACCCATGACGGATACAAGGCTAAACGATAAGCCACTACACCAATCCCCTCAAGAATCTCAAACAAGCAACCAACTTTTGCTTAGCTTCTCTCTGATCTTAAATTTTTGCATTCCCTGCATCGATGCCATTGTTAGAACACAAGACTGTTAACCTCGAACTCTATATCTCTGAGAACAACATATGCACAACTTTTCTAATGGCCACGAGCTGTAAGCATTCTAGCATGGATCTCAAGAATTGTCTCACTTGTTATCTACAACAACTCGGATTCTAACAACTTTCTCTCTTCAACTTCCTCACAATGGATAAGTGATTGGCATCTTTCCATACAATGCCCCAAAAGGTGCCAACTGGGCAAGGGACTGATAACTAATATTAAGAACCTCCCACAGATACATCTGCCTATCTCAACTGCATAAAGAGCATAACTCACCAGCACTCAACATATCCACTAAGATCTGACTGATTCTCTAGGTCGACCATCTGTCTGTGGATGAAAAGCTGAACTGACTCACAAAGAGCTCCACGGCCTTTCCAAATGCTCTTTCAGAAGTGCAAAGTGAACAGAATGTCTCTATCTGTAACGATACTCACAAGAACCCCATACTACCTGACAATCTCTCTTAAGTACAACTGTACCCACTTTTCAACAGAATAATCCAGCTTCCCTGGAATAAAGGGAGCACACTTGGTAAGTCAATCCATCAAAACTGATATGGTTGTGTCCCCCTTCGGCGTCTTAAGGAGTCATGTGATATAAAACCATAGAAACGTCGTCCCACTTTCACTCTGAAACACTTAACTGTTGTAACACCTATGCAGGCTCCTGCCTCAGCGCTCTCTCACCTGCTAGCAAATAACACAAACTGATAACCCAGAATCTCGCTACTCGACACTCCATCAGCCTAGATCCCTCAGATCTTTATACATCTCGATACCCTTGGGGTGACAAGCAAATAGAAAACTATGAGCACCAGACAACAACTCAACAGTGAGCATCACAGCATACACACAGAGATTCTATCTGAGCTGCCCCTCATCATCAGAAGCAACTGACATCTTGCTGTCCCCTTCTAATTGCAATCTCACAGCCAGACTCAACAACTACTATCACCCTACTGACTCGCTGTAAATCTCGGCCTTAACAATAATTGAACTAACAACTGAGCCAACTAAGCTGAAGCCTTTCAATACACACAACTCTGCTTGGTCTACTAAGGTCACAACAAAATAGAGAAACAATAAACGCCATTGAAAATGAACTTCTCTACTCCGTCCAAAAGCAACCACAAAAGCTTTACCAGGGTGTTAAAGAACCTCGCAATCATAATCTTACAAGCTCCAACAATCAGTGCTATCTCAAATTCAGCTCTTACTAGGCGAAACAAACTTCTGACTCTTATGGTTCACTATTAACTACTTCCTCTCACCATACAAGCAATGTCTCTAGGATCTCTAAGAACACACCACGAATGCTAACTCCAGAACATGAATCAAAGATCTGGTCGTACGGCTTAAGTTAATTGGGCCCACACGCTAACATTTTCCTCTTTCTCAATAAGAACACAACACAAACCCCCAAGCTGCGAGCCACAAATCTATCTGACCCCTCAGGTACTGACCAAACTATTTTGAAATCAAAAGTCTTCTCAAATTATTGAACTGGCCTTACACCCAATTGATCATCCAAACACGACCTCTCTAATCAATTGTGTCATCGGTCCTCTGCAACTAATGTTGATTTGACCCAACTGTTCACTGCATCGGCCTAACAAGATCCACTAAAAATTGTTGACGATAACCCACAATGCTGTGGTGCATCTGCCAATCGTTAGCAACTAGAAAACAAATTGCTCTTCAGAATACTATTACTCGCTGAAGCTCATCAAATAAGTCATCGATCCTGGTTAATAAGTATCTGGTTTAACTGCTAACTTAAAAGACTTTCGAAACCTGAAACACAATTTTGTAGAACCAACATTCTTCATTACAACCACACCAAGTCGCTACACAAGGACACATTGACGAACTGATCGACTATCGAACAACTCCTACGATTGAACCTCAAGTTCCTTTAACTCCATCGGGATCATCATAAACAGAAACCTTGATATGGGATCATTCCCCAGGTTAAACTCGGCTAAAAGAATATTGCTCGGGGCTGAGGTAATCCTGCAGATTCTTTAGAAATGCATCGGTGAACTTATTCACTACTGGAACTGAACAAATAGCCCACACAAACTTTCTACTCCTGATACTGAGGCTAGAAATCCCACACTTTTTTACCTAATAGCTTCCTCACCTTCAAGGTCGAAACTAAGGGAAACTCACTCATGCTTCCTGCCTCTAGACTAAATGCTCGATTTTCAAGACGCAGGAAATCATTTACTTACATCTGCCAGTAATCACAACATGGTTTTCTGGCCACCACTCCAAACCAAGAATCAAATCTGACCCACTCACAGGCAACCAGGGCTACATCTGGTGGTTCCTCAAACACAACTCGCTAACTAGCCTTGACTTTTAACTCAGCAAACTTGGAATCCAGCTCTAACTTCACATTTTTCAACACTTGCAACATTGCTGCTAACTCCCATACCCAGACAATCTGGTAGTCCCAAACTTTCTCATTTACCAAACAACATGGATAAATTCCTTGGCAAATCTTACAACTTTAATCAATTTATCTTATAAGCTGACACTACGTCATTCCCCTAGTAAAAGTGTGGGAACTGAGCTAATGCCCTCGACTTATGAACATCTGATAATACATTCTATGAAACAGCTCTTTAAGGTCATCCAACAAAAAAGTCAAACACTCTCACTCAAAATTCAGCATAGACTGTCACCAGGCTTTTGCCTTAACTCTCAAGCAAAACATCACATCCAATCTTCTACTCCTCTGAGCAAAGGTGAATGATCGTCTCAAGTAGTGACAACCATGCCTCAACTAGGAAGGGATTTTAGACAGTCCAAATTCTTTCACTCGCATTCCAATTTACTTCTAATTCCTAATTATCTTATTGTACCTAGATCTATATGAATTACTTAATAAGGAATCGTTCGTAATACAGTTTAATCAAGTAAGGTGAGTTGTCATGAGATAAAAAATTCTTACTAAACTTTAACTTCAAGTCCCTATTTGAAGAGCTTGACTACAACCTGCAGGTACTCTGCCCCTTGCCAAATTAGCCCAAGCTTGCATAAGCAGCTAGTGAGATAGCTATTTCTAACATCTCTCTAAGAAGAGCTTAAGATTAAGTCTTACCTAGTGAGCATGGTAAGTTAAACTCTTAATATTGCCAAAAACTTGATCGATTGAAACTGCCTAATTAAATAACTAATAATCTGATTATTTTTTCACAATAAACACACAATGTTGCAGCATTCAGAAGATTATACGCAAGTATACGCAGTAAATCGTAGTCCAGTGTTAAGATAAAAGTCATTCTCCACAAAGACTGGTTTAATCTCTAAATGAGTGTTAATCGAAAAGTCAAGTATAGAAAAGTAAAGGAAATTTTGGTGGGTGATTACACTAACTAATTGACTAAAAACTATATAACTACAGTAATGAAACAAATGCTGTAAACATTAGAAAAATTAACAGTAACACATGCAATGCTCGAAGCTTCACAGAAACACATAATAGCAAACTGTCACAATGCTATAGACGTTCGATATGAAGATACTAAAATAGAAATGTTGAAAATAGGAAATACTTCGATATGAGAATAGGTTCGAGTTAAGGATTTTTTTAGTACTGTTAACATGCATCAAGGGTAAGTTAATGGTGAGAAGCGAACTCCACACAACACGTGATCAAATGCTCTTTTTTAAGGTGCATTCATTCGCAATGAACATGAGCTTCCGTATCTATGTTCGAAGCTATAAACAATGAAATGTGCACTAGCGAGGCGGCTATTCCTAGCTTCCCTCTTTAACATGCAAGATTCCTTAACATAAAACTAATGGACATGAGTAGTAGATCTCTAATCCTCCTCTCTTTCGAGATGAAGTGAAAAGCAAACATGAATGGATGGCCAGTCAAAACAGGCTCTTAATTAAAACTCCTACCACATCTTAGCTCAACATCCACCGCTTACCCAAGATACATGCATTACACACTCTTCCCTTAACCTTCACCTATATGCGTTTAGCTCATGCTTATAATG
>JBBMKA010094003.1:0-12835 GCA_037833695.1 Sechiopsis laciniata
TAATAAAAATAACTTCAACACATAGTTCAACATCCCCCTTTCATTAGAAGCTACAACGAGTTACACAAAATCAGCCCGTAATCCTCACCTTTGAGGGTTTAGTTCATGCTTTCAATAAAATAAGAAATGGCAAGCAAGAAAATACTAGACATTACAAAATAAACAAGCTCTTCAACAATACAAGCAATACAATTCAAAATAAAGAGAAAAGAGAAAAAGGAAGCTTAGAAAAATCTCCAAATGGTGCCAAAATGGTCTCCAATGATGCTCCTCCAAGCTCTTTGGGAAAGCCCACTACTCTATTACAAAGAAACTAGCTAACTCTAAGAATAAACTAAAGAAAACAAAAAGAAAAGTGCTAAGAAAGTTGCTGGAAATAGAGAGAAGAAAAAGGAAAGTGTTGGCCAAATGAAAAGACTAAAAATGAGGCTTAAATTAGGCTAGGGTTTCTCTCTTTCAACACCTTATTTAAAGCTCTAAATCATATATGATCAATGGTCAAGATTAAAAGATGAAAAATACATGTTTCCCCATCAAAATATGCCATTTTGAAACGTGTCCGAGGGGTCCCAGCTCATTTAATGAGCTCTTTAGCAATTCCCTACGTGCAGGAATTCTGCAATTCTGGGATTTTCTGCTGCTGGAAATCGAATGTTGTAGACATTGGCGCGATTCTATACAGCTCTTCTTTTCTTCAATTCGACTCCTCTGATTAAAGCATGGGTCCAATGCTTTCAGCAATTCCAAACCCTACAATGATAAAAAGTACTTAGCGAGAATGAGGATTCTTGGAAATGCTATCGCGAATGCTGCAACATTGTCTTTTTGGCACAAAAACTCTAAATTTTCCTATTGCCTCATATCTAACATGCATTATATTTTATGTATAATTCTTTGTTCAAAGGTGGTTCTATGCATCAAAGTTTGATAATAATGCATGATTTCTTCAATAAACACACCCTAAAATGGGACTAAATAACTCTCTAATTGAGAGTTATCAGCCAGCTTTCGCTGCGAACTCCATACTCAACTCGGGGTGACGCAAGCTGTAATGACTGGACTTTCTAAAATACTCTAATGAGGTGTTACGAGCGCATGCATTTAAAAATCCTTAAAAATAGATTTGATAAACACATGCAAATTTCCAACGAAACTCGTAAAATCGTGAACACAACTAATGGTTAAAAAAACATACAAAATATAGTTCGGGATCCCAATAGTTCAAAACGAAATACCATTTAACAGAGTTTAAAAACATAAAGTTTGACACGAGTAAAAATAATACGAAAAGGAAATGACGACACCGTGTCCATGATCGATGCAGCTTCCAGCCTAGCCACCTCAGAATGGATTAGTACCTAAAAATGTCAGAAGTGAGTATATCAAAATATACCCAGTAAGGAGCCCCACCATGGGGTTAAGCATGCAAACAAAAATAAGTTAGAAGATACAACAACTGAAGCTAACTGCCTCGCACATGCGTGCCCCGCCCCCGTACCGATCACGAGCAAACAATGTCAAACTACAGCCTGCAAGCCGTGAGCAAGATATAGCTAAATGTCGAGCAATCATCTGACCACTGTCAGGAGGGGCCACGAGTGAAGGAAATACCCAAGTTTCCTAAACTTTGGGTTGTACACGTCCCGTATCGTGTCCGAAGAGACATACACGAATGTCTCGGGGTAGCCTGACAACTGTTAGGGACCAACCAAATTGAAACCATGGAGTCATACACCAATGTCTCCGGTAGCCTGACCACTGACAGGAACCTACCACACTTCTATTGTGTCATGCTAATAGCATTTCAGAAGGGGCAACACGAATACCGATAAAGTCACCCAGCCCATTCGAAGAGGACCACGAGTGAGGTAACCACACAGGATCCCTAAACCTTGGGTCGGGAAAAGTTTCATACCGTGTCCGTAGAGACATACACAAGTGTCTCGGGGTATCCTAACCACTGTCAAGGACCCACCATTAGTGAGTGAAACTCAAAAAATCTCTAAACCTCGAGTCAAGACAACGATACACAAGTCGTGTCAGTAAGGGCATACTTAAATGCCGATAAAATCACCTGACTCTATCAGAGAGAGCCATAAGTGAGGGAAACTGCAAGGTCCCTAAACCTCGGGCTAAGGATGTCATCTGCTAACCCTTGCATGAGGGGACCGACCTACCTGCAGACAACATCTCATAATGCATGTAAGCTCACTGACTAGAATCCCTCCGCGCCATCATCAGTCTTAGTGGCCTCTTCCAATAGATGTCAGGGTCAAGTGAGTCATGACTGCTCTCCTTCCCACATACTGTGTCGTTACAGTAGGTGGCAGAGTCAAACGAGTCATGAGTGGCTCTCCTTCCCACGTAATAAAACTGGAAAATAAGTGAAACCATACACAAGGCATATGGGGTTTCACGAGTATAACAAAGAGATATAACTAGCACTAGAGTCACACGAGATCTAGCCTAGCCTAGGCGAGTGCAACCGCCCCACCTGAGGGTTGATTAAGCCCACAACGTGCGCTCAATAACCAGAAAACTCGTTGTTCTGCACACAATGTGACACGTGGATGAGATCTGATCCCTTGGTTGGATGTAAGAGTCAACCCGTAGGTTAGTGCATCCTGTCTCGAAGTAAAGAGGATTTATATCCTCGCTCGATTCCTAAGGGCACTAGCGAGTCACATCAATTACACGATACTGATCACTCAGCGAGTCCTAAAATGGGTGAGCTAGCTGCTCCTCTAGGTGGTCAACACGTTAATCTGGCCTAGTTATTCTAACTCTGAACATAACAACATTACGAACAATCCTTAGGCAAAAAATTAGAGAAATCGAGCATATAATTATTGTAGCACGTATACAGTCAAACATAGATGTAACCAACAACATCAAAACATGCATAAATAGTTCATCATGTATACGAGCAAAAGGTATAATTCGGGGAATGATGATACAATCACATGAGCACAACAAACAAAAACTTTACAGTGTATGAGCTACTCCACTATTCCATGCTACCACGAGTAATAATCAGTTCAACCAGTGAATCACAACACCAACATATACATGTGACATCCAACATTCAATTCTCGTAAATCCTATCATGCCACTATTTATATACTTTTAAGCCACAAACCTAGATCATTATGAAACTCCTTACCTTTCCGACATCTCGACCGAACCACCAAGTTAAACCACGAGCCAAGCAACGAATCTCGAGAGTCGCCTAAACGATGAAACATGAATAAAAATCAATGAAACTAACAAACGAAGCACAATGAGCTAAAATGGAGCTCACCACACGAATGGGGATGGAAAACTGAGCGAAAGACGTGTCACCGAAAAAAAGTGGTGGTGGCGGCGGCCGACGGCGCTCTACCACGAAAAGGGACAAGTCATAACTCTTTCTCTTCGTCTCGTTACCTTGAGCATAGGATTGGTCTTGGAATTCCAAATGGACCTCTCTAGCTTTGTGAAACTACGAAATAAGAAACGGGTTTCAAAACCCCCTCACCGGAAAACTCCATTAAAACTAACAAACCTTACCTTATTTCAAAGCCCTCGACACCCTGAGCCCAGAACTGGTCTCGAAATTACAAACGGAGCTCTCTAGCTCCATGAAATTGAGAAATAAGAAATAGGTTTAAGGTGGTTTGAAGAGAGAGAGAGAGAGAGAGGTGGCTGGATTAAATGATGAGAGAGGAAGGGGCTGCTGAACAATATGAATATGTACATAAAATCTCATTTCCATTCTTATAATAGAAAAACTCTAAACCCTTAAAGTAGTTTCAATGCCCATCTTAAAATAAACATTTGCATTATTATTTTTAAATGGTTGTTTGCAAAAATGAGAGAATTATCCTTAAGTTTTAACACCACTACCATGAATTTTAAAACTAAAGAAAAGGTTGAGATAAATATTGGCAAAAGTATTTAAATCATTTCAAAACTCATTAATTGATTACTCAATAAAATACACAATTACACTTAAATAACTTGGGTGTTACAATATTCCCCTCTTAAAGAGATTTTCGTCCCAAAGCCACTTTAAGACATAACACCCTAGAGAATGAGGTTTCACTCATCTCCTCACTGAACCTCAAGTGGTTCAATGCACCCTCTAGTGCCAGCACACAACTTTCACTAAACCACCTGTAGTTGCTCAAAACCTTTTCAACTTAAAAAGAAATTTTGAAAGTGTTTAAAAACTCATCTTGTTATTTAGGTCCACGTGATTGTTGATCATTGATTAAAAGTTAAGAAGTTTGTCCAACTATTGAAATCATCTAGGTAAAACTTTTCAACCAAAGCACTTACAATTCCAGTTGTTCAAAACATTTTAACCAAATAGAACTTTACACTGTTTGAAAACTCATTTTGTAAACTAGATCGTCAAGGTTAATAATATCACTGTGGTTTAAATCGTTAACTTTTAATTGCTGAATCTTTAAGGTCATCATTCTTTCTTTCTAAACACCGCTTCTTATTAATATCTTGCTTGGTTAGGTTCAAAACAATTACTCTTAAAATTTAGGGGGTAAATAGGGTTTTTGGGTGCAAAAGAGAACTTTAGGGAACTTAGGTATCGATCTTTAACACTCGCGGGAACTTGGAAAGCAAAAGTAACTCATGCTCAGCTGCAACAATGAACAAGAACGAAAGTCTGACGCCACTAGATCGACCACACAGAAACAGAGATCCATTTACTCAAGCTCTCAAAACTTCCCACGCATTCCCCAAAACAAACTTACTACTATGCAACTTTCCCTCAGAATGCGCAACAACAAACCCCACCCCACGGGCACCACTTTCTAACTCAACTTTGGTCAAACATCACAATGCAACCTAGCGTGGCAAGACTCCACACCTTGCAACAACACAACACCGTGTCCATGATCGATGTAGCTTTCAGCCTAGCCACCTCAGAATGGATTAGTACCAAAAAATGTAAGGGGTGAGTATATCATGGGGTTAAGTATGAAAACAGAAACAAGTTAGAAGATACGAAAACTGAAGCTAAGTGCCTCGCACATGCGTGCTTGGCCCCCATGCTGGTTACAAGCAAACAATGTCAAACGACAGCATGTAAGTCGTGAGCAAGATATAGCTAAATGTCGAGAAATCATATGACCACTATCAGAGGGCCACGAGTGAGGGAAACACATAAGTTCCCTAAACCTCGGGTCGGGACATGTCCCATATCATATCCGAAGAGACATACACTAATGTCTCAAGGTAGCCTGACTACTGTTAGGGACCTACCAAACTGCAACCTAGAGACATACAACAATGTCTCGGGTAGCCTGACCACTGTCAGGGACTTGCCACGCTTCTATTACGCCACTCTAATAGTGTATCAAAAGGGGTAACATAAATACCGATGAAGTCACCCAACCCTGTTGGAAAGACCACGAGTGAGGGAACCACACAGGATCCCTAAACCTCGGGTTGGGACACGTCTCATACTGTGCTGTAAAGACATACATAAGTGTCTCGGGGTAGCTTGACCTCTGTCAGAGACCCACCACGAGTGAAGGAACCACAAAGAATCCATAAACCTCGGATCAAGACAACGACACACAAGTTGTGTTAGCAAGGGCATACTCGAATGCCGATAAAATTAACTGCTATCAAAGAGAGCCACGAGTGAGGGAAACTACAGGGTTCCTAAACCTAGGGCTAGGGGTGCCATCTGTTAACCCCAACATGTTGGGACTGACCTGCCTACAGACAAAATCCCATAATACATGCAGGCTCACCTCAGGCACCCCTCCGCACCATCATCTGTTCCAGTGGCTTCTTCTAGTAGGTGTCGGGGTCAAGGAAGTCATGACTGCTCTCCTTCCAACATACTGGGTCGTCGGGGTCAAACGAGTCATGAGTGGCTCCTCTTCCCACGTACTATAACTGGAAATCAAGTGAAACCATGCATAAGGCATATGGGGTTTCACGAGTATAACAAAAAGATATAACTAGCTATAGAGTCACACGAGATCTAAACTAGCCTAGGCAAGTACAAGCTCTCCACCCGAGGATTGGTGTAACCCACAACGTGCACTGAACAACCAAGGAACTCGTTGTTTCACACATAATGTGACACGTGGATGAGATCTGACCCTTTAATCAGATGTAAGAGTCAACTACAAAATAAGAAACGGGTTTCAAAACCCCCCGCTGGAAAACTCCATTAAAACCAGTAAACCTTCCTTATTTTGAAGCCCTCGTCACCCAGAGCACGGAACTAGTCTCGGAATCGCAAACGGAACTCTCTAGCTCCATGAAACTGAGAAATAAGAAATGGACTTAAGGTGAGTTTGAAGAGAGAGAGAGGGGTGGCTGGATTAAATGATGAGAGGGGAAGGGGCTGCTGAGTTTTGAGAGGGCCAAAATAACAATATGAATATGTATATAAAATCTCATTTCCATTCTTATAATAGAAAAACCCTAAACCCTTAAAGTAGTTTCAATATTCACCTTAAAATATACATTTGCATTATTATTTTTAAATGGTTGTTTGCAAAAATGAGAGAATTATCCTTAAGTTTTAACACCACTACCATGAATTTTAAAACTAAAGAAAGGGTTGGGATAAATATTGGTCAAAGTATTTAAATCATTTCAAAACTCATTAATTAATTAATTGATTACTCAATAAAATACACAATTACACTTAAAATAACTAGGGTGTTACACAAGCAATAGTAAAGTTAATCCTAACTCCCTAAATGATGCAAAGACTTGCCTTCAACCTATTGTAGCATACTGAGTCATCATGCAGTTCCTTCTTTCGAACTCACCACAAGTTATATACGTGGGTAGCTAATCGACGCATATGTATAAATAGTAAATGCAGCAATGTAAAACTCTCTAACCTACGCTCCTAACATTCTTCTACTCGAGACTATTCATTCAAGACTCCTATAACGTAGCATAGCAATAAAAACAAGTAAGAAGTTTAAACCAGACGATTTTATTACGACTACAAAATGTTCAAAGCTACAACTACTCCTAAAAAACCAATAAAAATAAAATTAGCTTGGTTGTGAAGTGTGCAGTCTCTTTGTCATCGGCTCCTACAAACACCACTAGTTACTTCTCGCATAGATTGGCTTCTGGCCATCTGACAATCTCACCTAACCTCGGCTTCCTTCTGGAAATTTATAGAGTTGATCAGCAAGCCTAGGTGAGTGGAAAAATCTTCATTAATGTAGGATCTCTTGATTTCTGGTGGAATTTATTTGATGGACACCAATTTAATTGCTTGATTGATTGTCTGTTATTTCCTTGTTGGTGTGATTCTTCGAACGCGACCACCTTGTGAACGCGTGAGTCTTCTGTGTGTGTCGTCGTTCGCATTGCTTCGTCCCTCTAGCATAAGTGTCAGCATTTCCTGCATTAAATAACCTTTTTAGCGCAAAGTTGTATAATATTCATACGTAATCCGCGAATTATGCTTATGATTCTACTTTATGAATGCATGCTGATTTCCATGTTTTATCTCCGTAATTTCCCACTAACGCTCATTTATTTCCCTTATCCTAAGAATAATGCAAACTATTGCAGCCTAAAATATGCTCTATTTGAGAGCTATCATGCATGTATTAGGTGTCGGAGAGAGATGTTGAGGTATTCATTGTAGGTTTATTAATTAATAGCATGTTCATAATTTTGATTTTTGGATGCCTTTTAGGTAGGATAACATCTCCCAGTATCTAAAACCTTTTAAAAATTATCTGTCTAAATATTTCCCAAAAAATTACTTGGTCAAATTTAAATTTTTTGATTTATACCTTTTGAAATAAAATTTTCATTTGAAATTATCTTTCAATATCTTCTGAAGATATTTTGTCAAATTTTAAAAATCTTTGACTTAAAAATAAGATTTTACCACAAAATTGATTACCAATATTTTCTAAAAATATTATCTAAAGTTTGAATATCTACCCACTAATTATCTTCCAAATATATTAGCTAAAATTAAAAAATCTTATTAAATTCTCCATATTTTATTTAGTAAAATTGTATCTAGTATTTTCTAAAGTATAAAAAAATTCTATTAATTTTTCCACACAATATCTTCCAAGGATATCAAATTAAAACAAAAAAAATTCAAGAATCTTTTTAGAAGATTTCAGAGGGGATTCTTGACGAACCTGGTCTAGATTCTAGCTCTGGGATGTGGCTCTATGCTGCACCCCAAGTGGCTCGAGAGCCCGTGACTCCAAGTCGTAGCCCCTCTTGATTGTGTCGGTGGCCAAATGTTGTTGACGCCCTTAGCGGCCAAGCCGCATCTCTAAGCTGCTGCTCCATCCTGCAGTCATGGCAGCTGGTTACGGCGGGTACTGCGGCCATATGGTCGTAACTCCAATTAGACGGCTTCACCTCTTGCAGTGCTTGTCGATGCCTCAATCCTTCCTTTGTCTTCATCCTTGCCCATTCCTCGCGTTCTTGGCCCACTTAACAAATCTCCAGTCAATACTTTACATAAAATTATTAACAATTCTATTAATAAAAAATTTTAACACCCACCATTTAAAAAGATTAACGAACAACTATCAAATTAAATCATTGTCAATTTTAATTGATTAATCCAATTAATTTACTTGCAATACTCTAGGAGACAGTTGTTTGTTATAATGCATTCAAGAATTACATTGAATGATGCCTATGATCTAGTCTGGCTTGTCTTTATCTCCAAACTCTTAAGATTAGAGCAATTTCTCCTGAGCTTTCTTGAAAGGTCTCCAATAGGCTTTATGACTATTCTCTACACCAACTATGATCGCCTAGTGAGAGGCCTTTATAAAGGAAAATGGAGATAGGTTTTGTGTAGGCTAGGTCTAGAAACTAGGGTCTTTATTTATAGATTTTTTTCGTCTCTTCCCATCTAATAGGAAGAGGCCATGCAGTTAATCTTTTAATTGCATTTGAATTTAATTATCTAATAATTAAAAAATTTTAATCAATATATCACATATATTGATTAATTTCTCAATAAATATTTATCTAATGAATACTTTCAACTATTATATTCAATATATTAATTAGTTCTCTAAAATTAATATCTATCCAATAAATATTAATCTATTAATATAGCAAATACATTAATTCATTCTCTCTACAATTAATATTTATCCAGTAAATATTAATCTCTTAATATATTAATTAATTAATTTAATCAATTAAATTAAATTCATCGTAATTAATATGTCCAACATATTAATTAATTAGTTTGAACCATTCAAACTAATTCTTCATACCTATTAATGTACGGATAGTTGTAGTTTAGCCTGGGGACCAATGGACCTAGAGATTGAAGGCTAAATGGCATGCGATCCATTCCATATTTATTAGACAATTGGCTTATATCACTAAAGGTCTATGTTGGTCTCTCTCGCACTGTAGCACAAGTTATGTCCATGGATATAATTGGTCATCTGCTATATGTTCCTTCACGAGTTGTTTGCAATTCACAACCGAGTTAAAAGCCCATTTTACCCCTATAATTACATCTTTCTCCCTAAGTGTAAGTGACTCCTCTAATGAACATGCTTTTCATGGTCCAACCATTAACTAGTGCCCTCTCAAGTGAATGAGAGGTGAGTACCCTTTGTTCAAGTCCTAGAATTAGTCTTTAAGAGAACAAATCCTCTACTTCCACAATAATAAGGAATGAGTAAATTCTTTCTTGTAACGTTGCATTCCTAGCTATTCACTACGACAATCCCCAATGTGGGAGGCAGTTTATTGAACAACTTTGTTTAGTTGCTCTCACTCATGCACATCAAATGACCCTTTCACAAGCAAAAGTTCCCAACTCACTTAGGAATGAGATCATACTAGCATATGATCATCTTAGTGAAATATTTATCCATTTTTACAATCAAATTACTTAGATAGATCAAATATTTCATGACCTAGTCTTATGCAAAACTTTTTTGCACAGGCACCCCCATTAGCATGTCTCAACATGAACGATCAAGATCAGGTTGTCTACAACTATTGCAAACCATGTCATACCAATAATGTTACCAAGACGAGGAACCCATCGTTAGTCCATATACTATAGACGCCTTTAGGTTATTCACTTGGACCTAGATCCACTTGTATGTTCAACATGGTTGTCCAAGTGTACATAGTAATAACCATGGATTTAACATTATTAATCTAATTAACGCATTCGGTTTGGATAATGTGGTAATTAAATAATCTATAAAAATAATTAATAACTATTTATTAATTACAACTGAATACAATAAATGTTATTTAATTATTACAAAGTACTATTCATTTATGGCACAACCCTATGTTGAATTCTTTTACTAATTGAATTATAGAAAATTTTCTTCTAGAGTCTTCATCAATAAGGAAATGTACTGTGTGGGTACTACGTACAGAAGTACGTACATGATATTATATACAACATTGATACACCTATCTCAAACCTTGTATGTATTTTCTATCCATTTAAATATGTCTTATACTAAAAAAAATGTTACCTTTTTATATGAACTTTTGTGGTTTTATTTCTTTTCATTTGTAGTTTCACACTGAATAACCTTACACTCGAGATGAGTTGAACATTATTGGAGTATAGTAGGCACACTATTTAGGTAGTAACATTGACGTCTAAGTATAAGGTTTATAGTTTTATAGTTTTGTTTAGTTTTTTCAGTAGGTTTATAGTTTTGTATAGTTTTGTCTATACAGTTTTGTATAGTTTGTCAATATAATTTTGTATAGAATATGTCTTTTGACTTGGAGGGACCAAATCTCATTTCTACATGTATATAGATTATTTGTACTTGATATGGAAAGTTGAGTGACATGCATTATGAACAACTTTATTTTGGAAATTTGTAGTTTGATGCGGAGGGCTAAGTCCCAATTTTTATTTATTAGAATTGTAAACAAGTGAACTTTATTTTGGGAATTATAAATTTACAATGTTATATTGTCGAAATTGGTTAATTAACTTTACTAAAAAAAAATCATTTTTTGTTCATTTTTAGTTCATTTTCACATTTTAGTTGTTTTTGTTCGAGGAAAAGAGATAATTGAAAAATAGAGTTGGTGTTGTGGATTTGACTTAATAGGGAAAATCTTGTATTGTTTTCTTATTATGAACGAGAACTTCTTATGTTGGAAACTTTAGAGGACGGCAACAAAATGAAACAAATTAGGGGCATTCCGTGAGCACATTTTTATAATATATACACTTTTTATTGTCGGGCGCCTTTCATGATGGGCAACCTATCATAAAAGGCCTTTAATGATAGACATCTTTTATGACGGGCGCTTTTCATGACGAGTGGCTTGTCATAAAAGACCTTTAATGACAAGCGTCAATTATGACGAGGATGTTTGACAACAGGCATTTTAATGCATTAAAGTGACAAGAAATGGTACAAGTCTTTCATGACAAGCACTTTAATGTGGAACAACCTTTTATGTTGGGCTCTTTCCATGACAAGCACCTTTAATGTTGGTTGCCCGTCATGAAAGGTCGCTCGTCAAGAATGACTTTTTATGACACTCACTTCGATGTCGGGAGCCTATCCGACATAAAAGTCTTTTAATGTCTAGTTTTTTTTTCGATATTAAAGGATGAATTTCTACTAGTGTTTGTTTTACAAAGAAATTTATAAATAATAATAATAATAAGAATACCATTTTGGTTCTTAGATTTTCATAATCGTTTCATTTTGGTTCCTTGACTTTCAAATGTTCAATTTTAGTCCCTAGACTTTCATGTTTGTTCAATTTTAGTCCTCCAACATTCATATTTATTCAATTTTGGTCCTCCAACTTTAAAATATTCAATTTCAATCCGTAAAATTTTAGAAATATTTTAAAATAGTCGTTGTGATTTAAAAAAAAAAGGTTAAAGAAGGCAAAAAAATTAAAATAAAAATAAAATCTCCATTCTTTCTTCTCGTGTCTGTGCTCTGTTTTATTATTATTATTTTCATTTTTAAACTTTAGGGTGAAAGCTAATAGGGGAAGAAGAAGGTCTAAGAGTGAAGAAGAAACCATGTAAACTAAGCTTTAAAAAAATATATTCCATTTCCTCTATGCTCCATGTTTCATCCCTGCAATTTGAATGGGTTTTGCAGAGAAATTTACGAATTTTTTGGAATGAAAAATAAAATTTGGCGGTCTGGTAAAGTAAAAAATGTTGAAGATGGAGGTTTTAGATTTTTCATACCTCTCCTTCCCCTATTGGCTTTCACCATGCGGTTAAATTTAAAAATGAATAAAAAAAAAATTTATCAAACAGAGCACAAACAGAGAAAAAGAATGGAGATTTTAATAATGTTTTTATTTTTACCATTTTTAACCCCTTTTTTTAATCTTAAGGGCTATTTTAAAACATTTTGAAAAGTTAAAAGATCAAAATTGAACATTTGAAAGTTGAAAGACTAAAATTGAACTAACATGGAATAATGAGAAAAATAAGTACCAAAATGGTATTTTAAACTAATAATAATAATAATTTCTAGGGAATTTATCTTGGGTAGCATATTTTATCTTAGCTATTATATTTATAGCTGTTTTCTTAAAATAATTCCTATATAGCAGATTTTCATGCGGCTGTTTTAATTTTCCAATTTTACCCCTTTCTTCTTCTTCTTTCATCTTTCTTCAATTTTCCTTTTTTTCGTTCTTTGACTTTGTGATTTTCCTTTCTTCTCTCTTGTTTTTTTTCTTTCTTTTTCTTCCGTTCAAAATGGTCAATCTTCCTATTAAAATTTTCAAAGCAATGACCATTTATTTTTAGGGTTACTCAATTTTAATTTCAATTTCATCCCAAAAAACTCTTGTTGATACA
>JBBMKA010094014.1:0-12833 GCA_037833695.1 Sechiopsis laciniata
TATTTATAATATATTTGATATATTATGGAATTGAAATTTATTGGATAAATATCAATTAAAGTAAATAAAGGAATATACGGAATTTTCGAAAATTAAATAGAAAAAAATCAAATGGGAAAAATGCATAATGATTTGTCTCACTTCGGAAAGTTTTAAGTTGGAACATCCACCACTCTACTATAAATAGGAAGCATTGATTCTCATTCCACCCACTTTCAGAGTAACCTTTCTCATAAGTTGAAAAGCCTCTCTGAAAGCTAAGATATCTTTTCTCCTCCATAGTCAGACCTCTCTGTCAAAGTTCCTAGCTCCCTTCTCTAAAGGCTTCCCACCAAGCACTCAGTTGTGGCAAAGAAGCCATAGCCTGGAAGAGCGGAGGAGATCGTTCAAGTTTTTTCTACCGAGAATAGTCGATCCTACTCAACATAGTGACACCAGATTAGACTAGAGGCGACAGTCAATGTAAATATTCTTTTTCAATAACATATCAGTCACCTAGGGTATTGCATTTAGATTAATTTGATTAATCAAAGATAATTAATTGGATTAATTATTGTGAAATTTTTATTATTCACACGCTTCCGCCGTGCTAAATGCATGCTCCTACCTAATATTCCCAACAGCTAAGACCTCATAATCCTAGCATGTTCACAAGAAATATAATTATAGAAAATGACATACAATACAGCACCTCGGGACCCCATAATCCTGAAACACTTTACAGTTAAAATATATAAGATAAAAACACAAGGTGGTACCCCGGGACAATAATCTCGAGGCACGGCAAGCAAAGTAAAGATAACAATAGAATACAAATAGTCACAATAACCAACATATAGCAACCACCCTATTCAAACATCGATACATATTAGGAAAGCACTGTAAGCTTCACCTTGTGCAGGGTCCACACAACCCAGGTACAGATGGTCCTTACCTGTTTCAAGAATACAGAACAACCAAAAGAAAACGCTATTTGAGCTGAAGCCAAAAGATCAATCAACTAGTTGTTTCGATCTAATAATTTACATTAAAAAATCAGCCACTTAAACCAAACTTAATAGTAAAATTGAACCTTTAAACCATGATATCAACTTCGCAACTTATCCAAACCACGACCACGACTGTCCAAAAATGGCGAGGCTCGAATGCGAACTGAATAGAACAGAATAGCGAAGTTTATACCCCAAATCAACCTATCCACAATTCCAATTCAACGACAAAACCCAAATAAGCCACCAACTAAGAAATTTACCACTGATTAACCAATCCAACACCAACCAAAACTCAACAATACCAAAAATAGAACACTCATGGTTTGAAACCACACAGTTCGAGCACGCGGGGCTGGAATGGGCCAAACACGACTGGAAACGCACGTTAGCCTTCCAATTTGGCGCAGATGCGAAGCTGCAGGGTTGGGCGTGGCTGCGCGTACGCGGAGCGGACATCGCCGACGTAGATAAAACGACATCGATGGCGGCTGGCTAGATGGTTGTTTGACGCGAGCAAGAGAGTTGTGTGCACATGGCTCGCGGGTTGCACTGGCATGAGGCACGGCTTGCGACGGAGCAGGCGATGCCGGCAGGGAGGTTCTACAGCGGCGGGTGTTAACGGCGATGGAGGTCGGCGGTGGGAAGAATGGCGGCGGCGCAGTCGGGGGAGGAAGGAGAAGAAGAAGAAGAAGAGAAATGGGGCTAGGGCTTTGTTTTTTCTTTCTTCTTTAATTACTTTTCTTTTTCTTTTTTTTTAAAAAGACTTCATTTTCCCTTTTATTTTAAAACAACATAAAATGGACTTTTCCCATTCAAAAATCCAGATTTTTTCTTTTCTTTTAGTTAATTTTTTTTTTTCCTTTTCTTTAATAAACTTCAAAACAACATCTCTCATAGCAGGCGTCCACTATGATCAGGGCCCTCTATAGGGCTACAAACTAGACATTGATGGGGCAACGTGTTATAACACATCCCCGGATATCGGGCACGAGATTAAAATCCTTAACGACACGAACCCAATGAAACCACAGTACGTCGTGTCTCTACAACCTCTAGATGTTGACAACTAAGAGTTCTATTTAAATACTTATCAGCTCAGTCCTAACAGATCACCAAACATTCTCACACAGTCATCCTATCAGGATACTACTCTACACAAGATCAAGACTGGCTATATTCTAAATATGTCATAAAAAACTAACACACATACCAAGAGAACCATAGAACAATCATAAGAATAACATGCTAAGACCCATAATCCTAGCATGTTCACAAGAAATATAATTATAGAAAAATGACATATTAAACAGCACCCCAGGACCCATAATCCCAACACACTTTACAATTAAAACATTTAAGATACAAACACAAGGTGGTACCCCGGGACCCCATAATCCTGAGGCACGGCAAGTAGAGTGAAGATAACAATAGAATACAAAACAGTCACAACAAACAACACATAGCAACCACCCTATTCAAACATCGATAGATATTAAGAAATAATCATAAGCTTCGCCTTGTGCAAGGTCCACACAACCTAGGTAGAGATGGTCCTTACCTGTTTCAAGAATACTGGACAACCAAAAGAAAACGCTTCTTGAGCTGTAGCCAAAAGGTCAATCAGCTAGTTGTTTCGACTTAACAATTTACATTAAAAAAATAAGCCACTTAAACCCAACTTAATAATAAAATCGAACCTTTAAACCATGATATCAACTTCGCAACTTACCCAAACCACGAACACGGCTGTCCAAAAATGGCGAGGCTTGAAGGCGAACCGAACAGAACACAACAACAAAGTTTATACCACAAATCAACCTATCCACAATTCCAATTCAACAACAAAACCCAAATAAACCATCAACTAACAAATTTACCACCGATTAACTAACCCAACACCAACCAAAACCCAACAGTACCAAAAATAGAACTTACCCATGGTTTGAAACAACACAACATGAGCACGCAGGGCTGGAACAGGCCAAACATGGCTGGAAATGCATGTTGGGCTGCCTATTTGGCGCAGATGCACAGTTGCAGGGTTGGGCGTGGCTACGCGTACGCGGAGTAAATATCGCCGGCGGGGATGGAACGGCATCGACGGCGGCTGGCTGGGCGGCTGTTCGACGCGAGTAGGGGAAGTGTGAGCACGTGGCTAGCGGGTTGCGTTTGCGTGAGGCGCGGCTTGCAACGGAGCAGGCAATGCCAGCAGGGAGGTTTCTACCGCAGCAAGTGTCGACGGCGGTGGAGGTCGGTGGCAGGAAGCAGGATGGTGGCGCAATAGGGGGAGAATGGAGATGAAGAAGAAGAGAAAGGGGACTACAGTTTTTTTTTTCTTTTTTTCTTTAATTACTTTTCTTTTTCTTTTTCTTTTTTTTTTTTACCTTCCTTTTCCCTTTTATTTTAAAACAACATAAATGGGCTTTTCGCCATTCAAAAATCCAGATTTTTTCTTTTCCTTTAATTATTATTATTATTTTTTTTTAATTTTCCCTTTTTTTTAATAAACTTCAAAACACCATTTCCATTTTCAATTCTTTTTCCTTTTTAATTCCAAAAAGAAAAACTTACATTATTCCACACAAATGCCCCACAAATACTTGAAACTCCAATTTAACCCAATAATAAACCATATTTGCAAATTGGTCCCTAGGGGTAAAATTACCAAAATACCCCTAAGGCCAAACTAACCAAAAATAAATACACCGAAAATTCGGGGCGTTACAATTGTTGTTATGAGAACTTAAGTGATGGACTTTAAGGATATGAACTCAAGAGGTTTGAGTTAGTATTGACATGCTATTATCTATATGGGACTTAGTGTCCATGCTATTGTCTATATGAGACTTAGTGTCTATGCTATTATTTAAAAGAGACTAACGAGTTCCATTGAGAGGGTATTCATTTTACTGCATGCTAACTAGCTCCTATGGAAGGGTTAATATCCCATTTAGTTAGGGCTAGATGCTTGTTAAGGTTGTTCTTATAATTTATTTATATGGTTGTCTAATTGTTAGAATTACTTCTCTTGTTATTTATGTATATTACTAATTGTTTGTTGGGATAACTTATTATTTATACTACAATTTACTTTATGACTTGGAGTTTTGAATGTTTGCTTGAACAGTTATGATATTTCTTATAATTATATTAGGTAATGGTTGATCACGTGTAATATTCTATAAGGGAGTTTCCTTATTGGGTTTCTCGAAACTCATCTTCTATATTTAAAATTTTTTAGGAATTTGGAGCATGTCGTAGTGGTTGACTGAGACCAGTTGAGAAGATCATGTGCACGGTCGAGACTCTTTTTATTCCGAATTAGTTATAGAGTCATGTAAAGTTCCATGTTTTCCGCATTCTTGTTAGTGAAAATCTTTGTAAATGTGTTAAAGAGTATTTTGTCAAATTGTTTCATTATGTTTTAATAAAATTAGTTATTTTTACATAAAACTCAGTCTTATTAGTTCTAAATGAGTTGAGAAAATTATACATGTATGGTAATTACTCTTAATTATCTAGTTGGAAATTTCGGGTCGTTATAATCTAGTTGAGTTTTGTAATTGTATTATGAGTAACAAATCATTATTTATATTACAAAAAAATTTAAACTTTTTTTTTTTGTGAGAATGCCTCAACGAACATTATGAGAATAAAAAAAATAAAAAAATAAAAAAATTGACCTCTCGATCTTGCACATTATTTAGCATTTAGTTTGTTTATAATTCTGCTGCTTTGCTAAATGAGGTTAATCGAAATTTTGATATCTTGAAGCTATAATCGAATTGAAAACCATACAATTCGATTAATTTGTCGAGAGGAACGTAACTTTAGTGTCCATAACATATCTAATAACCAAGATGTTAAAGGGGATGCTTGTTTGTTAATTTTAAAGAAGATTTATATTGAGTATTTACTAACTACTTCTCAAAAAAATCACATCCAAATGAGTTATTGTAACTACTTAAAACAACTCCTCATTTCTAATTACTCAAAATAACTCATAATTTCTAACAACTCATTTCTAATCATTTATTTCTAATTATTCAAAATAACTCATTAGTTCTAACCACTAAATTCCAATCATTCATCTCAAACTATTCAAAATAATTTATTTTTAACCACTCATTTTTAATTATTCATTTTTAACTACTCAAAATAACTCCTTATTTCAAACCCACATCCAAACAAACTATTGTCTATGACTTATTTACACAAAAAAAAAAAAAAAACTAGATTAAAACTATACCTCTAATTATTGTTTCGAATTTTTTAATTAAACAATATTTAGAGGTGGGAACTTTCAAACTTGTATAGCCTTGTTTACTAATTATCTTTAAAAAAAACCATGTTTACTAAATTTTTAAAATTTCACTAGAACTTTACTTTTTCTTTTTCTTTTATGGAAGGTGTTTGAATGAAGTTTTGGATGAGAAGTTAGCTTAAGAGTTATTTTGAGTAGTTAAAATTAAGATTTTTATGATAGGTCATTTGAATATAGATTTTTATAGATGAGTTAGAGCCAAAAAGTCGTTTGAATATGAATTTTTGTGAAGGAATTAGAGACAACATCTTGTTTAGACGTGGATTTGAATTGAAGAGTTATTTTAAGTAGTTAAAAATGAATGAATTAAACATTAGTTACTTTGAATAGTTAAAAATGAATGAATAGACACGAAAAGTTAGAAACCCATTAATCATATTAAATATTAAAAAATGATGAATTATTTTAAGTAAGTTATATTACTCGTTTGGATGTGATTTTTAGTTAATAGATGCCCAATCTAAATCGAGTAGTTAATAAATTTTCAATCTAAATCTTCCTTAAATTTGGCAAACAAACACCCCATTGTGTATTAAATTATCTCTACCTAAAAACAATTCATAGTAAAAGTTCCAAACAATAAGTTCATCCTAGCATGTTCTAATCTAAAACTTCCTCCAAGTCCAAAAATGCTACATTTTAGATAGAAAATACCAATAAAATTCTTCTTTACAAGTGAATAAACTATTCGGGGCTTGTTTGGCCGCTAGGTATGGCCCAACATAATATATTCTGGCAGCTCATACTCATGTTTGGGGTGCGGGTCAGGAGCCCAAGCCCACTTCTTTCAGGCCTGCCCCGCTAGTGTTGTCCAAGCGTGCCCCACCCACTTTTTGCATACCACTATGCCTGCCTGAGTTCAACGAATTTATTGTCAATTTTTGGGTTTCCATTTTTAATTTTCTTACTTTTATTCTTAATTATTTTATATCTAATATTTAAAAATGGTAACATGAGATTTGAACTCAAGACTTATAACTTAATGTTACGATGGCCTAACCAACTAACCTCAAAATCAAAATCAATATCATTTAAGAAATCGCCTGCAAACAAAGAATGTCACGCCGAGAAACAATATAAAAAAGAGTAGAAAAAATCTGGAAACTAAAGGAGCAAAGCCAGAATCGTTTTAAATACCACATCAAAATTGAGGGAGAAATTATCGGAATCGTCAAGAGAGGAAAGATCAAAATCCTACCGAAGTCAAACCCATCATCAAATAAATAAGAACGGATCCAAATTGAGAGAGAAAAAAGAACGATTTCACGCGCAGTGTAATGGGCGACTTACTCGTTGCGTTGTTTCGTGAAATGAAGCCTACGCTCCGGCTTTTCCCTTCCCATTTGATTTATTTTTTCCCATTGAGCCAAACAATTAATTAGCAACTCTTCCCTTCCTTTCCTGACCCAAATTCAACACCCCAAACGTGCCCTAAGCTACCTACAATTTTTTTGGCATCAACCAATCATATCTATATATCTATTATTAATATGTTTTATAAATTTATCTTATTTTCATTCATGTAATTGAAAATTGGTATTTATAAACTAAGTTTTTGCTCATGTTTCTTCTAAAAAATACTTGTTTTAAAAAACCTTTTTCTCTATAAATTTTAGATATATATTTATATTTTTTTCTTTTTTATTAAAATTATTAATATTATTAACCAATTTCAATAAAGTTAATTTCAAATTTACCATTAATACTATTTTTAAAAAAATATTATTAAATATATATATTCAAATTGTATGTTTAAAATTTTTGAATAAAAAATAGAATAAATTCAACAGTACAAAAAATTAAATTTTCAAAAAAAAAAACATTACACATTACACATTCATCTAATTTCGGGAGAGATTTATGATTAAAATTGAACATTTGAAAGTTCATGAATCAAAATACTAAATTCAGAAGAAAAAATATAAAGAAAATTTTGGAGTCAAAATGTCATGTTAGACTAAATTCATAGTGGTGATTAAAAAAAACTAAATAAATAGTTTTAAAAGTAAGATCAAAATATTTAATATCTAAAATTTAAGAGTGAAATTATGGTCCAAAGTTAAAATACTATTTTTGTCCACGAACTCTTTAATGTCCAATTTTTCTCTTTAAAAAATTAATATTTTAACACATTATTGAGTCAATTCTTTCAAAAAATATATTATTGAGTTAATTTTGTGATAACTCTAAAAAATTGAGAGTTAAAGTAGCTTCAATTAAGATAATTATAGAAGAAAAATGTTGAAATGGACTGATTAAGTATAGAAGTTCGCTCCCACAAACTAAAACAAAGTTTACAGCAAAATATCTAACAAAAGTCTGCTAGAAATGAAATTTAGAAGTTAATTGTAGCAAAGCATGCTCAAATTGAATGAAAATATTTCTAGGGGTTTTAAAAAGAATTGATATTTGTAGTTTGTTTGCAGTATACTTCCCAAGAGCAAAGGAAAGCAGAGCGAAGGATAGCAGGGGGGAACTTCGTTTCAGCGAAGCTAAAGCCCTCAAAGTAACCCGAAGAATTCAACGTATGATCGTAGTAGTGACAATGAAGCGAAGCGAAAAGATGGTAAAGAAAAATATCTATTCCAGGGACGCGTGGCAAAAATCTGCGACTCACAACTCATCTCAACCGTTGATTCGTGTCTGCTCTGATGCACTCCATAAAGTGTATCGTGGAGCAAACAAAGGTCAGAGCAGAGCAGAGCAGCCTTTTTGCAGAGGGCGGATCGTGGAGCAGATGTTATAGCAAATTGTCGGAAGGCCTATATAAGGTGAGATCATTCTCGAAATCAGGGTCAGCCAAAAATTGCTTCAAGAGTTTCGTGTTTCCATTCTTCCCGTCCGATCTAAAATTTACTTCCGTTGAGTTTTCCAGCTACGAGCGATTTTACCGTGCTCTATTGTTAGGGGTAGCTAGAGTTTCCTTGCTTTCAAGACAATAGCTTTAGAGTTTTGTAACTGGAGATTTGCCAGAATATTTCAATCTCTACTTGTTATTTCTGTTTATCTTTTGCTTCTGTTAAACATGTCATTTAGTTCTTCACCTATTCTCATATTGTCTTCTTTTGGCATGAGTAGCTAAACTTGTTGTCGGGAGATTTTGGGGAAGTTGGGAATTTCGCGTTAGCAAAACAGTTACGAACAGAACATATTGTGCATGTTTTTTTTCAATTAACATACTTAGGGTTAACAACTTATTTTTATGAACTCTGTGTTAATTCGAGAGAGTTAAGATCGAGCGAACTTGCATGTATAACATTAGGACTGTCAAGCTTGCTTAGAGATAAGATTGCTTGCGAATTAAAGAACTCTTAGAGATAAGGTTCGCCTAATGCCAAATGGGTAGAATACGTGTTTGGATTCGAGAGAATAGAACTAAGTGCTTGAGAGAGCCAAATACCAGTGTTTGAGAGAACCAAGAGATCTCTGTTAGTGTTCGCCTTCGCTAGCTGCTTCGTTTAAGCGAAGCCCTGAAAATCTTAACCTTTTCGATGCTACACCTCATATTGTTACTTATTACTTTTTATTTCGCTTATTTAATCGCAATCAACATCCATTTTTTTTACAACATTGTCATCTCGACTTTTACATGAACTCGACTCTAAACGAATTAAGAACCCCTATGGAGAATGACCTTTTACTTATATTAAAACTTGCTACAACACGACTGTGTATACTTGCGCATTTGTAGAGACTCGCACAATTAGGCAAGATTGGAATACAGTTCGTTTCGCCGAAAATGTGAATCTTCCACACCATCATTCATCCAATTAAAATTTTAATTAAACTGACTCGTGTGAATCTTGCGAACAAGTTTTTGGCGTCGTTGGCGAGGATTTTTCAAGTTGTTTTTAGTCGAAAGTATCATAAGAGTAGTGCTTACACTTCAACTAATCTGTGTGTCTATTTCAAGAGATTTCGACAAAATATATGCGAAGGCGAGGAGTTGTCGAACCTTTCGATCTAGAGCCGGAGCGAAACTTATTAAGAAGGAGACGAAATTGTGTTGCTGGTATGGCGAAAGCAAATCCAAACAATTTACCCGATGAGAATGCTGAAGCAAGACAAGAACCGAATTATGAACATGCAGATCGGTTTCTTGCTACTATTATCATGATGGCAGATGATAGAGACGGAGCAGTAAAAACTTATGCCACGCTCAATATCGCAGAATTTATAAGATGAGGCAAGTCAAACCAGATAATGGAGCAAGAGCGTTCGAATTTAAACCCATGATGAACACTCTCCTTCAGCAAAAGGCTCAATTCCATGGGTTAGTGAAGGAAGATCCGCATAATCATCTCAGAGAGTTTATAGGTGTATAAGACTCATTTATTATTCCAGATATGACTCGCGATAATCTGAGGTTGAGCCTGTTCCCGCATTCATTGCAAGGAAAAGCAAAGGAATGGCTGAATAAGGTAGAAAATCTGTATGAAATTTCGTGGGAAGAGCTAGCGAAGAGGTTTCTTTTGAAGTACTTTCCACCAAAAAAGATGATTCAACTTCGTGACAAAATAGTATTATTTAGATAGGGTACAGGCAAATCAATCGCTGAAGCATGGTATCGTTTCAAAAGTATTTCTACTGCAGTTTAAGCGAAGCCGCTAAGATGGTGCTTGACACATCAGCAACAGGAGCACTTCTCTCCAAAACATATAATCAAGCCGTGGAGATAGTTGAAAGAATCGCACTTAACACTAATCAATGGAAAGACGACGTGCGTGTAGAGCCCAAGGTAGGAGTAAAAATCGAATCAGCCAGTGATTCGTTGTTAAAGCAATAGGTAGCAAAAATGAGAGCGATGTTGTTAAATATGCAAACTTCAAGCAATGGCCTCTATGAAGTATAAGGCGTGAATTCAACACATCTCGCAGTTGATTCCCGTAGTTTATGCGGCGAAGCACATACGTATGAAGAATGCCCGCAAAACACAGTATTAGTATATTTTACTCAGGCGAACCGTCACAACAATTCTTACTCGAATACGTATAATATAGGATAGCGAAACCATCCAAATTTCTCATGGTCTAACAGTGCAAATGTTGCAAGCTCTAGCAACCAAGCTTTCATGCCAAGACACAACGAGAACCCCCCAGGTTTCAGTGGATCAGTTGGCCAACAGGGTTAAGGATGGAATTAATTCTCAAACCAACAACATCAGTTCCCACAACAATAATTCCAGCAAGCTCCAAGTAGTTCGCTAGAAGAATTGTTAAAGGATTTCATAGCAAAGAGTGAAGTGATTTCGTAGAATCAACAGGCAACTATTCAAAGTCAGCAAGTGGCTCTGAAGAATCTTGAGACACAAATGGGGTAACCTGCTACTGAATTGCGATAGAGGCCTGTGTGTAAGTTGCCGTCTGACACCGAATCCGCGAGACGATAAGGTAAAGAGCAAATTAAAGCAATCTCAGTGATTGAAGAAAAAGTGGATTCAAGAACAGAAGATCATTTCCCCGAGTATTCGTTGGCCATTTCGCCAAGGCGAAAGCTAGAAGAAAAAGATGCTTGTGAAGAAGAAGTTTGTGAAAGAAAAAACAATGAAATTCCTGATAAGGAAGAGATTGACAATGTCCCTGAGGCGAAGGGAAACGAAGAAAAACCCAAGTTTGAAATACCTTCTAATATGGGAACAACCAAGGCGACTAGCAAAGTGGTGGAATTTGTACCCCCAGCTCCATTCCCACAACGACTGAAGAAAAAAAATGGTTTGGGATACGAAAAGTTTATGGAAATCTTGAAAGGAATACAGATCAACATTCTGTTAGTCAACGCCTTAAGTCAAATGCCAAATTTCTTAAGGAAGTCTTCTCAGAAAAAAAACAAAGCGGAAGATTACAAGGTAATTTCGCTGAACGAGGAATGTAGTGCCCTAGTCTCTAACAAGCTACCTATCAAGGAGAAAGATCCAAGGTCATTTACAATACCAATTTCTATTGGCGGACATTACATCGGTAAGGTACTTTGTGATTTGGGAGCCAGTATTAACTTGATGTCGTTATCAGTATATAGGAAGTTTCGCATTGGCGAAGCTAAACCAACTACTGTGACAATACAACTTGCGGATAGATCCATCACAAAACCTAAAGGAAAAGTTAAGGATATATTAGTACGCGTGGACAAATTCATCTACCCCGCGGACTTCATAATTTTAGATTATAAAGTAGATAAAGAAGTCCCCATCATTTTGGGAAAACCATTTCTCAAGACAGGGCGAACCTTGGTGGATGTCTACGAAGGGACAATCACCTTGCAGATGAATGACGAAAAAATCAAGTTTAATATTTCTGACTCTATGAAATATCCTGTAGAACTAGAAGAATGTTCCACTATAACATCAATGGGCCAAGACTTGAGCGAAGTCTATGGGAAAAGTTTGCAAGAACGAAGAGGAGAATTGGAAGAAGAAAGGGAATCCAGCGAAATACTAAATACAATGACGAATTCGCTGAATTTAAATGACGGAGCCCCACTAATGAAACCATCGATCGAACAATCGTCTAAATTGGAATTGAAACTACTACCCGAATATTTGAAATATGCTTTTTTAGGCGAAGCGAACACCCTCCATGTTATAATATCTTCGCAATTGACAAAGTAGAATGAAAATATGCTGGTAGATTTGCTTCGTCAGCATAAGAGAACAATTGGCTAGACGTTAGCCGACTTAAAGGGAATCAGCCCTTCATTCTGTATGCATAAGATTCAACTAGAAGATGAGGGATTTCTCTAAGTCGAACGCTAGCAAAGATTGAATCGGACGATGAAATAGGTGGTGAAGAAGGAAATTATAAAGTGGTTGGACGTTGGTGTCATATATCCAATTTCTGACAGTAAATAGGTGAGCCCGGTGCAGTGTGTGCCTAAGAAATGAGGTACAACAGTGGTGAGTAACGAACATAACGAGCTCATACCAACGCGAACAAAAACTGGCTGGCGGGTTTGTATGGATTACCAGAAAATAAATGTAACAATGAAGAAAGACCATTTTCCCCTTCCTTATATTGACCAAATGTTGGATCGCGTGGCTGGACAAGAGTACTATTATTTTCTCATGGATACTCAAGTTACAACCAAATCACAATCGCTCTAGAAGACCAAGAGAAAACCACGTTTACTTGTCCATTTGGAATTTTTACCTTCAGGAGACTGCCATTTGGTTTGTGCAATACGCCTGCTACGTTTCAGCGATGCATGTTGGCGATGTTTTCAGATTTAATTGAGCGGTGTTTGGATGTATTCATGGATGATTTCACCATTTTTCACACATCTTTCGCTACCTGCTTAGCGAATCTTGGGCAAGTGCTCGCAAGATTCGAAGAAACTAACCTCGTGTTAAACTAGGAGAAATGCCACTTCATGGTTACAAAGGAAATGATAAGGCAACCCTAATTCTCACCCCAAATATCCAAGCTTATAATCAAGCAAGAACCCTTGAATTAAGAGATTAACACCTCCTTATGGATTTGGGAACAACTAAGAGAAAAGCTAGAATTTGATTACCTCTTAAGATC
>JBBMKA010094025.1:0-12831 GCA_037833695.1 Sechiopsis laciniata
ATAAGTCGTGGATGTTTAAGGATCGAATGTCACCCGAATACGGTTTAAGAGTTGAGATATTTATAGACAATGCAATAAAGGGTCAAATTTGGTTTGTTGTCCATGCTTGAAATGTGTGAATACCAAGTACCAAGATGTGAATATAATAAGATATCATTTATTTATCAATGATATCGATCAAAGTTATAAGACATGGATTTGGCTTGGAGAAGAATCAATTTCAGGGGAAAGAATTTTCGAAAGTGTTCCAATAGAAGTTATAGATGAGGATGTGGATGACCCTATAGAAATGTTTGAGGCTGCACACGATTATTTTAACGAAAAATCCCCAATATTCGAAGAAGCACTAGAGAATGCTAAAATATTATTATACTCAAATTGTAAAAATTTTATCAAGATATCGGTATTGATTAAGCTTTATAATTTGAAAGCGAAGTTTGGACGGACCGATAAAAGTTTCACAGAGTTGTTAGAATTACTGAGCGTCCTATTGCCCAGTCTTAATGAAATTCCGATATCCAACTATTATGCGAAAAGGGTTTTAGGTATTTTAGGAATGAATTATGAGAAGATCCATGCGTGCATCAATAACTGTTATTTGTATCGAAAAGAACTCGCTCATGCAGATGTGTGTCCTACCTATGGAATGTCAAGATGGAAGATTCAGAAGAATATGAAGGAGTGAAAAATATTCCAGTAAAAGTTATGTGGTATTTCTCTCTTATTCCAAGATTTGAACGGATGTTTCGAAGTAAAGAAACTGCAAGATTATTGATGTGGCATGCTACAGACTGTCAGGTTGATGGGTATATACGACATCCAGCTGACACAATCTCATGGAAACAAATAGACGAAAGGTGGCCTGATTTTAGTTTAGAAACAAGGAACCTTCGCCTAGCCCCATCAACAGATGGAGTCAATCCGCACGATGACCTAAGTACTAGATATAGTTGTTGGCCAGTTATGTTGATGACTTACAATCTACCTCCACGGTTGTGCATAAAGCATAAATTCTTAATGTTAAATGCTTTAATCTCTGGACCCAAACAACTAGGAAATGACATAGATGTTTATTTAGCTCCATTAATCGACGATTTGAAAAGTTATGGGACACAGGTATTGAATGTTTTGATTCACATCGACAAAAATGTTTCACCTGAAAGCTATTTTATTATGGACCATTAATGATTTTCCAGCATATGGTAACTTGTGTGGGTGTACCACAAAAAGGTATAAAGCATGTCTGATTTGTGGAGAGAAAACATCATCAATTTATTTACCACACGGGAAAAAGAATGTATATCTCAGACATCGAAAATATCTACCAGTCGTACAAACATATAGAAGACAAATGAAAGCATTTAATGAGGAACAAGAATTTGAAGTAGCCCATGAACCGCAAAGTGGTGAAGAGATTCTTGCACAATTAAATTGAGGTAACATCCGCACATCTCAACTATTAACAATATTTTGTAATTTTTAATTTATTAACACACGTGTGATTTTTTTACCATAATGTTTTGAGTATTTTTTTAGATGAAAAGTATTATTCTTAACATGATGCTTTGAATGAATATAGCCTGCAATAGAATTGGCATTTTTCAACCCTCATCTTGTTTTAAGAATGGAATAAAGCTCATCTCAATTTCTTATCTTTAAAAAATTTTAAAAGTTATAAATTTATTAGTAATTTTTTTATTATTATTAATTATGCTTGATGCCAAAAACAGCTTTCTCGCTCCAACGATAGATTTGTACTGGAAGGATGTGAGTACTTATAAGATACACAAAAACGTAGGTATTAGAAAAATAAGAAATTAATGTGGTGCTAACCACATCGGCTTCGATGCTCCATCCTAGTGCTCATATGCAAACTTTGGATTGAATCCACAGTCCACCATAAAACGAAGGGTGAGTTTTCAAGTAAACTCAGTAAGAAATCCAACACAGGATGCACACAACATATAGAACAAGTCCGCATATCAATAAGTTTTTGAATATCATGCGCAAACAAAAAGGATCGCATCCCATCTTTCAAGCACTCACGTCGCTGAGTACGATGGCCATTGACAGTAGTCGTGGAGAAGTCTTACTGACCGATGTCATGAGACCGAAGAGGCCACTACTTGGACTCTTCCAGATTAGGCAGAGTGTCTAGATGCAAGGGCTATATCACTAAAGTCGCCCATGCTATCCCAAGTTCCTTCGGCAGGGTGGGGCTAACCCGAACACATCAGATCCCACCCACGGTGCCAAGTCTAGAGCAGTTTAATCCACTAGCGCAGCGCTCATTTATGCCATAGCAAATTCAACTGCTCACTGCCTAGTAAGTTTCCACTCCTACTAAAGCAGTAGGGAACAACGAGCCTATGCCAGGTTTCCACTACCGCACCTTACGCATCCTAAGCCACTTGTCTAGGTTACATGTATGGACGTTGTTGAATTTCGATCCTACCTCCACGGGAGAGAACACAAGTTAGCATTTCATTTCTTTAAAAGAGCCTTTCCTTCACACTACAATTCTCACACCTCACAAGCATACACATATATTTCTCACTATCACCTTCTCTACACTTAAAGAGCTGTTTATACACTTTAGGCAGTTGATAGGTGGTTAAAGCTCTAGGTAGTTTCATTTGTTGACACTTTGTTTGAGGTTGTTGAGTTGCTTTCTTTTTCTGAAACTGTTTGGCTCTTTCCTTTAACTGATTGAGTGAAAGGTGATTGTTGGTGTTTAAAGACCTTGCTTCGACAAAATGTATTGAGCATTGACATTCACTTCTAACAAATCTCCACCTTGAATTCAATGCACCTTGTGATCCCTCCACCTTCTAGTCTTTTAGTTACTAATAGGAGAGCCTACTACTCTGAGTGGACTTAGACAATGATCAAGCTTGTCTTTAGGAACTGCCTTTGTCAATATGTCTGCTGCATTGTCTTCTGTTTTCACCTTTAGCACAATCATTGTTCCTTCTTCTACTACATCTCTTACGAAGTGTAGTTTTACATCTATGTGTTTAGATCTCCCATGGAATTGTTGATTCCGTGTGAGATGACTTGCACTTTGACTATCACAAAGAAGTTCAACTGGACCTTGAGGATACCCCAATTCTCCTAGGATCCCTTTAAGCCATACATCCTCTTTGATAGCTTCTGTAGCAGCTATAAACTTTGCTTCAGTTGTAGATAGAGCTACAATAGATTGTAGATTAGACTTCCAGCTTATAAGATTGTCCTCAAATTGAAAAACATAACCAGAGAGTGACCTTCTTCTGTTAAATCCCCTTCATAGTTTGAATCTACATAGCCTTTCACTACTAGTCTTCCAATGGTTGGTGATTTGTAGAGAAGTCCTGCATTGATTATACCATTTAGGTATCTCAATACCCATTTTGTAGCTTCCCAGTGTCTTTTTCTAGGGTTTCCCATGTATCTACCTACAAGACTTGAACAATGACCTAAGTCAGGTCTTGTAAACGCCATTAAGTACATTAGGCTATCAATTGCATTAGCATAGGGTGTCTTGCTCATTGCAGCTCTTTCTTCTTCATTACTAGGAGAGTCATTGTTAGATAATTTGAAGTGTTGAGCAAGTGGTATGCTCACAGACTTCGAATTATTCATATTAAATCTATTGAGAACTTTCTGTGCATAGGTTCCTTGGGATAGGAACAACATGCCTTGATTTCTGTCGCTTCTGATCTCCATATCTAGAATGATCTTGGCTGATCCAAGATCCTTCATTTCAAATTCAGAACTCAGCTGCTTTTTAATTTTCTTTAGCTCTTCTCTATCTTTTCCAGCTTTTAGCATATCATCCTGGCTTCTTACAAAAATCGATTTTTGTCTTGTTTCTTTCCTTAGGATTAGAAAATATTACTGAATTTATGTGTTCAACCAAGCCACTTATTAATGGTTGGTTCTTTAATGTATTTGACCATATGACCTTTCAACAAAGGTCAAATGGTTAAATTTGGCATTGTTGCTTTAAGGTAACTTCAGTTATCTCTAGATAGCGCTAGTCAAATTTGCCTCTTGATCAAATTGGTGATGTTATCGAGATGGCCTTCACTACCTCGAAAACATATATGCTAATTTTTGCCTCGATCATGATGCTAGGAGGGAGTGATGGCTGACTATAAACTTGAATGAGAGTCTCATCTCTCAAGCCTAATCAAATACATATTGATTGCCTTCATTCATAGAGAAATAAGTCTTTCATAGCATCAAAACGTAAGAATCACCTAAGATCCAAGTCCAGATGATTTCACATTTGGAATCTTTAAAAAGTTCTAGAATATCTTCAAACCTCTCAATATGATTTTGTTACATGGTTTTTTTATAACTAGCATTGTAAATCGAATGGTTAATGTAACATACGTTGCTCTTATTCCAAAGATTTCGTCCCATTAATCTCATCATTAACATTAACAAAATATATATTGGCCAATGTTTTAGCAAAAAATGCTCAAAGATGTCCTTTCCTGCCACTATTATCCATCAACAAACTGCTTTTGTTAACAAATAAAAAAATTGTAAATGTTATCCTTATGGCTAATGAATTGATAGACTATTGAAGGTGTGCCGAAAAATAGGGCACCATTATATATAAAAATCGATATTAGGAAACATTTGACAAATTTAATTGAGTGTTCCTGCTTGTATGTTAACAAAACTTAAAGATTTCAATCAAAATTTAATCAATTATATCTTCTCATGCATTTCTAAGCCTTTTCATAATTTTTAATAAGAAACCAAGGGGAAATCAGTGCTAATAAAGACATCAAACACATGGTAATCCTCTTTCGTCTTTTTTTCTTTATTATTGCTATGAATTACTTTTTATATATATATATATATATATATATATCAAGGCTTCTAAGAGACACTCTGATGCAATACTATGTTTAGGCTCCTTTTAAAAACAATTTTAAGAATTATCAATATTATAAGAACCTATTTTATTAATTAATTCATCTTCTCTCACACACATATATGTATATGTATATATTATTTTATAGTTTAGGGTGGAATAGATTGGATTGGATTGAATGAGCAAAAAATTGGTCAATTTTAGAATCAACTCAACCCAATGAAAGTTAAAAAATCATAACCAAACTCAACCTAAATAGAATTATAACTCAACCCCAATGTGGATTGGATACTCTGAGTTGTCAGCTCTTTTGTATACCCCTAACTAAAATAAATGTCAAAAGAAATAAGCTCTTAAAAGAGGTTATTTTTACTTAATTAGTAGTTAGTTAACTTCAAATTTCCCTAAAGCATAACAAATAATGTTATTTTCTCTATATTGTGGCCATTTCTTTATAGACATACTTTATAATTCATTCACACCCGTGAGATTTAAATTCAAATGAAAATAGGTATGAACACTAAACTTGTTTTTTGTACTAATGGATAAGCTCAACTCAATATTTTATTTTCAAATTAGTAAAAATATATAATATAAATCTTTGAAAATAATTTTTAAATTTCTTCTTAAATAAATACATGAATTTTTAGTCAACTTCCGAAAATCAAAAGAGAGTTATTGAAAACAATTTTTCCAAAATTTAGTTAATTTGTTTTTTTTTTTTTTTTTTTCAGAACAAATGCAATAACCAAATAAGAAAAATAAGAAAAGTCATCGAAACGAATTGAATTTATCGGCGAACTTTTTTTTTTAAAAAAAACATAAATTTTATTGATTCAAATCCTCCCATTCCATTTTTTTTTTAAAAAAAGAACATAAATTTTATATAACACACATTATCTAAGGAAAGCATAATTATATATATTTAAATAAACCAATTGATTTTATAATTCATTTAACGCATAAGTATATAATTTAACTAAATATAAGCAAGATTTGAATCATTTAACTGAATTATAATTTAATTACTAATAAAAATTCATTAATGGAAGGATGACCCAAACGTCTATGTTATAATATGCTTCTATCTATTACTACCACTTTATTTGCCAAGAAAATATAAGCAGGAATCGACGTAAGAAATGTATTCCATAACCATCATGAAGTGACTTAGTGGTCATAGAGAAGCTTGGAGTGCTTAAGGTGATAAATTCAGGTTATTGATCATCTGATAGAGTTGATGCACTTGCTCAATCTATTAAAGCTTCAATATCATGCAAACTATGAGAATATAAATTATTTATGTAACACCCTGCCCAACAAAGGCAACAAGTAAAGTACATTTCCTCAATACCTGAACTTACAACCACATTTTCCTAGAATCCTTCAGCATCGAGATCCAACGATCCTCAAACAAGTTGTTTAGTCCGTTTGATCCCTTCCAAACATCTCAACGTGAGTCCTCATAATAAAGCACTTGCAACAGCACAATGTGGGAGGAAATGAATATAACGAGAAAGATGGGTTGTTGAATAAACTTAATGTTAATTTTAATGTGTCGTTTAGTTGTTGCTAGTAGCAGTTTTTTATTTAGAAGTTAGTGGGCTCTTAAATGTGGTTAATGAGTTTTAAATTAGAAGTTAGCGGCAAAATGGTTTCTCGAAATTGAATGCCAAAATAATTACAAATTCATGGTTATAGAGTCTTGCCATTTACCCAATTTTACGAAGAAGGGCTTGATTGCTATATTTAATGAAGGATATGTGAATAACAAAATCACATTGTCAAGAAGGGCTTGATTGTTAAATCTCTTGTCATTTACCCAATTTTACGTAAAATATACCTTTCACATTTTCTTACTGGCAACTGTGTTATATATGTTTGATGGAAAAAAAAAAACAGAAAACAAGGTTATATATGTAAGCATATTTTGTGTTTTATATATTTAATGTAATAATATAATTACTATATGAAAAATAAATAATACGACTTAGATACATATACAAACACCAAGGTTAGGTTAAACTAAGATAATATCTTATTATGGTGGCTTTTTCATGTTTTACATTCAACTATCTCAAAAAGTAATGTTGTTATATATATATATATATATATATTTATCATTCAATTATACTAGTACGAACCCAAGTTCTTTTTAATGAAACAAACATTAACTTAATATATATAGTTGATAGTCTTATTGAAAACATTTTAGGGACAATAAAACATTTTACAAATAAATTTATTCGTTATTTTCAACTGTAATACATTTAATGAAGCATATTTGAATAAAAAGATCAACACAGTCTGACCATGGCTCTCAATAGCTCTTCGAGTTTTGTTAGATGCTTCATTGTGGGATGTTTAACTTGATCTGCTTTTTATCATTCTAAAAGTCTAGTGCAATAAACATATGATCTAGAGCATGTTTGCATGTAAAAACAATGTCTTTTACCTTATGTTCAACTCACCTATAAATTTTATATATAATTGTATTGGCGGACCCCCTTGAGAGTAGGGGGGCCATGTCCACCCAAAATTATTAAAAATACACTATATCTTATAAGATTTGCAAATATATTCAATGGTACGATGGTAGCTGGCCCCCCAAATTTTCTGTTGTTTTAGGTTCGATTCGAACTTGTTCTTATTATTTTTTTTCTTCTCTTTCTCCATTTCCTTTTTATTTTAGACAAATCTTCTCTTTCTTCCTTGACTTCTTTAATTTATATATTATGTTATTTTTTTCCTTCTCCTTCTCTTCTTTATTCTAGATAGGATATTATATTATCTTTCCTTTCTCTTTCTTCTCACTTTTTTAAAAAAAAAAATTTATTTTATTTTGTTTATACACTTTTGTTTATACAGTTATTATTATTATTATTATTATTATTATCTTTGTATATTTTTTCAAAATTGTTTATAAATTTTTTTTTGAATTGTATTGTTTTTATATAAATATAATGACAATTCTTTTTTTTTTTTTTTATAAGATTATACTACAAAAATATTTACCATTTACAAATATTTTTTTAATATTATTTTAACATAATTTCGGCTCCCAATTAAAAGGTTAAGAATGAATTTTGTTTAGATCTCGTTTGATAATCATTTGATTTCTACAAATATAGGTGAGAGGTATGTATCCAAGTAAGAAAAAACATGTGGTAAAATAATTGTTGTTGGCTTAAATTTCAAAAACCAAAAAAAAAAAAAAACACCAAATGATTATCAAACGAAACCCTAATTTTCATTGACAATTAAAAATATAAGTTTCGAAAGTTTGTCCAATAAGAATAGTACATGAAAAGTAGCTTAACACAATTAATTATATACTCAAAAAATTCATTGATTCAATTCTCTTACTATGTAAGAACTAAAAAAAGTGTATATAACCAAACACTTACAATATTTTATTTATTATTATTTTTTTAATCTGGCCCCCCCAAACTCTAACACCTAGATCCGCCCCTGATTGTATATATCTCCAATAATTTATTGATTCATTCATAGACAAGCATTTAGGTCCTCTTTTTTTTTTTCTTTTTTTTTTTCTTTTAATAAGTTTATATAATACCATTCCATTTATGAATTTCTCTGTTTTGTTATTAATTATATGCTTTCAAAACTAGTCTATATGAAAAAGTTGTTTTTTATTTTTAAAATTTAACTTAAAATTCAAATGCTTCCTTTAAAAAGACATCAATTATTGAGTCGAAATTCAAAGAAAACAAGTTTAATTTTCAAAATTTTAAAATCAAATGATTATTTAATGAGGTATTATTAGTTTTTTTTTATTTTTTTTATTTTTTATATATATACTTAATTTTTCATCAGCTTTCTACCATGTGTTTCAACTTTTTTAAACAAACACATGAATTTTTAGTCAAATTCCGATAACAAAAGCAAGTTAATATAAACTATTTTTTCTAAAGTTTGGCTAATTTGTTTATTTAGAACAAACGCAATAAGCAAATAACAAAATCGGAATAATCAGCAAACTTTAAAGCTATCTACTGAAAATTACTGATTGAGGTGTGGATATTTTGGTCATTTTATATGAACTACCTCATTTTTTTTTACATACATAATTATTGTTTAATGTTGTTCATGGATTTTCTTTACTTTTTTTTGCAATACATGTAAAATTCCCTAGAAGTTAAGCATTGTGAAAACAAATTTACCTTCGAACAACAATTAGAACACTCGATACCTTAACGAGAATCGATCAACGAAAATTAGAACCATAGAAGAATTAACTCAAAGATGGTTTAGGGAAAGATGTGAAGGGTATAGAAGAACAATCACAATTTAGTGGTTTGGTCAATTTGACCTACTCCACTGAACAACAGGAGAACTTTTCTTATTAATCAAGAGAGAATTTACAATTCTTAATATAGAGAGAATTGAAAATCAAGACTAAACTCAACACTAGATGATTATGTTTTAATTTTAAAGAATTGGCAATGTTTGGTTAATGTTTTTTTTTAAAAGAAAAAGAAATATTTAATTATATTTCTATTTACAGTTTCTCTTAACTTTTTTTCTCTAGAAACAATTAAAATTAAGTGGAAAATTAAGGGTATTTTACATGTATAGTTAAAAAAAAAAAAAAAAAAAAAAAAAAAATCATAAATAGCACTTTATAAAAAATAATTACGTATGTAGTAAAAAAATGCGCCAATTTCAATAAAATGACCAAAATGCCTACATTTCAATAAGCTAAAATCTTTTCTTGGATAACGGGCTATGCTATATTAAGAGCTTCCCAACAGTCGTGAATCTGAGGCTTGAAGAACCATATCTCAAATCCCCTGTACCTCAACCGTTGAGCTGTCCCTTGGGGACTAAACTACAAATCAACTTAAAATTGATTGTGCAGAGGTATTCATTCTAAGAGTGGTTTTTGTTTAAATTAAAAATAGTTTTTTGTATTCAACAACATTTGAGAAGATAATTCAAACATGCAAGTAACTTTATGGTTATTAAATTATACAAGATGCAACTAAAATTATATTTTTGTTGATAATTAATTAAAAATAGTTAGAACTGAAATACTTGAACATATAACTTCGTATTCTTTAGACAAATTTACCGAAATTCTCTTTATTTTTATGAAGAATTATTTTTATGTAGAATTAAAGGTAACAATCTTAGTTTTCTTAAATAATTTTGGAATGTATATTATGCATTTTATCTTCTAAAAAGAGGTACAATAAAGTCTCTTATTCTTCAATATAAAATTTCATTTGATTTGATGGTGCAAAATTTGCAGGGTAATTTCATATTTTATCCAAGGGCACTAGATATTTACCTGGGGTGGTGACAGCCGTTATTGGAAGTTACCAAATCCGAACATGTAAGTATTTAAGTTTCTATTTTTTCAATACTAAAAAAAAAAAAGCCATTTTTTCAAGTTTTTTTTTTTACCTCATCAACTTGTTGAAAAATATTATTGTTTTTTAATTCTAACTCTGAGCCATGCCGAGGTTATTGAAACTTAACCTTCCACTATAGCTAGTTTAGAAGTTAGGTTTGTTTTTTAAAACTTTTCGGACTAGTCAAATTTAAAAAATAATTATAAATATAGTCATTTTAAAAAAACAGTAATGGTAGTGATTGATATTAATGATTATTTTTACCTACTTTCTTATAGTATAATACTAAAACATATTAATGATTATGGATCTAAAGATATATTCACTTAAAATCTTAAGATAACTAGCTAACTAGATTGATACATTTAATAGCTATTTTGAGTTCATAATATATATCCCTAAGTTTTGCGATTGAGTTTTCTATGAATAAAGACATCGTAGATAAGAGATAAAAGTTGAGTCATTATTCTCCCAAATATTTACTTCAGTAAAATAATAAAAAAAAAAAGTTGGTTTATTTGCTCGTCTATTCTTCAACCATCTCTCTCTCGAATCCAAGTTGGCAGATTTTGAAAAAAAAAAGTTTGTTGATTTCCTTTTCATGCAAACTATAGCGCCTCCAACTTTTCTTTAATATCCATAACTTTCTTTTCCTGATTTTTTGTTGCACGCTCTCTTTATTCAATGAAATCTTCATTAAATTATGATTACAACTCCCATACACACATGCATGTTTATGTGATATTATTAGGTGTCACAAAAATTTTAACTAAAAAGTTGGTGGCCTAATAATTTCATTGTTTGGTAGTACTCAAGTTCAATACTATAGTCGCGAGTTTGATCTCGAAAATCGGTATTTGGCTATCATTTTAGTACCCTGAAATTGGGAGGAACGTCAAGGGACAAACAGAAACTGAATGGTCTACATATATAAACCAAAAGCACCAGAGGAAGAAAGAAAAAAACCAGAAAAATATATAGATTCACACATGTAGGATCTCCGCAATGAACAAGCCACCACAATTGTACTTCTTCTTTGATGTAGAGTGTGTTTTGTCTTAGTCATAGCTGATGTAGGATTGTTGCTGTTGAACTCTCCTTGGCTGTCATTATTGTCCTTCTTTTGATTGATAGGCACGTTGTAGACTTTTCAACATTTTTTCCATTGCTTTCGTCTTTCCTCAAATTGGAGGTAGGGTCAACCCGAACTCCAAGTTTGTTTCGTAGAGATTTAAAAATAGTTTTAGGCAAGGGCTTTGTAAAAATGTCAGCTAATTGATCATGTGAAGGCACATACCGTGTGATGAGGGTACCCAAGGGCCACTTTCTCTCGAACAAAGCGATAATCTAGCTCGATGTGTTTTGTTCGAGAGCATGAAACACATGATTTATAGACATTTGTAAGGCCCTTAGATTGTCACAAAAAAGTTCAGGAGGTTTTAGGAGGGGAATGCCCGAGTTCTCGTAAAAGATAAGTTAGCCAAGTTATGTGAGCAGTTGTTGTTGCCATTGCACGATATTCGGCCTCTGAACTAGAGCGAGAAACTGTTGGTTGTTTCTTTGAAGACCATAAAATAAGGTTGGATCCAAGATAAAAAAAACTTGAAGTACTTCGTCGAGTGATAGGACACCCTCCACAATCAGCATCGCAGAAGGCATATAGATGATGGTTGCTATGCTTATAAAATTTGATTTCATACTCTAAAGTACCAACCAAATACCTGAGAATATGTTTTTCCTCCTTTAAGTCTTTGTATGTAGGTGCTTGGAAGTGCTGACAGACTTTGTTTGCACCATGAACTAAATCTGGTCTAGTGAGAGCTAAATATCGTAAGGATTCGACTAGGCTTCTATAAAAAGTAGCATTCACTAGATCTTCAATTGAAATAGAATTTGAGCATTGTGCTAGAGCCATTGGAGTGGCACTGATGGTGGCATCAGTCATTTCTGCTTTGGTAATGATGTCTTGTGTGTATTTCTTCTGAGTTAACATTAGGCTATCTTGTGTAGGATGCACTTCAATACCAAGGAAGAACTGTAGAGCTTCAAGATCTTTGATAGAGAATTTCTTGCTTAGTTGAGAGATGAGATTTGTAATATGCCAATTATTGTTTCCTCTTAGAATGATATCATCCACATAAATCAACATTAGTATAATAGTTGTGTTGTGTCTATAAATGAAAAAGTGAGTCATCAAAATGACAAGATATGAAACCGATATGCATCAAATATTTACAATCTTTCAAAACCACGCCCTAGGGGCTTGTTTTAATCCATAGAGATCAGCTCGGTTGAGCTTGCACACAATTTGAGGCTGTTTTTCACTTATAAATCCGGGAGGTTGAGCAATATAGACATCTTCCTTGATGAACCCATGTAGAAACACGTTTTTGACATTTAATTGCTCGATGCTCCATTTAGAGGTAACTGCTATAACTAGGATAATTCTGGTGGTGATTGGTTTGATTACTAGGCTAAAAGTTTCAGCATCTGAGAATATCATTGAAATACCTACTGAGCTTTATATCGATCAAGAGTTCCATCCTCTTTAAGTTTCACCTTAAAGATCCATTTTGATCC
>JBBMKA010094036.1:0-12831 GCA_037833695.1 Sechiopsis laciniata
TCTCTCCCCGACCCCAATTACAAAAACACTCTCTTCAAATCTTATACTAGTCACACCCTTTGCCTCACTCTCTATAAGAGAATACAAAAGGAATTTAAATAGAGTCAGTACACTAAACTTAAAGTGCTTCTGACTGGAATGCTTTGAAACCAAAGTCTTATGCTCCTTTTATAGTGCTTGGAGCACACCACTACCTTGGGACAAATTCACTTCTAATATTTTGTCAAAACCCAACAATTGTGACACGTGATTCTATATGAGTATGTTGTTGACCCAGCTAATTTGGAGTGTATGTACAATAAATGGGAAACACTTGAGTTCAAAATAAGGCAAGTTGCTGAAAGTCAGGCTCAGGTGAAGTACAATCACAAAGCGGGGAAATTTTGTTCGTGTCCATACAAAAATATGGTACTTTGTATTTTATCTCAAACAAGTAGAAAAGTGTAGTCATGGGCTCCATTGAGCTATTTTCAGAAGCTCGATACATTAATTGAAGGAAGAATGGGTAAATGACACAATGCATTCGAAGCTCATGTAAGTATTTCTTATAATATTTTCATTGAAATTTGTTCCTTGTCCTAATATATTGTATTATATTTGTATACATTGCAAAATGTTCGACTTACAACCGACTTCGACTTGAAAGAATTTTAGTCATGCGCCCCAACAAAAATCATCAAATTAAATTTGTTTCGAAGACAGCATAAGAGGACTAGTTTTGACTAATGAGTTTGGATGCTAGATTAAGGGTAGGGTAAGAGGCCATCCTTCATATTGTCCATGAAGGGACTTGTTTCGTTACACTCCACGCATAACAAACAATGTTGTTTATATGGTTGTTGTACTAATATTTGGGCATATTTTCCTCAAATTTGGCTTTTGTTTTTGTTACTTCTTGATTATCGAGCTTGTAAGACTATATGCTTTATTAATCAACAGTATGGCGACTTCCGTTAAAAAAACCTAGACAAAATATTATTTACTTTTTTTTAACAAAAGTATTACTTGCCTCCATGTTTTCACATGATTCTAATTTAATTAATGAGACAACTAGGGAAATAGCAAGAATTTAGAAATTAATTAGGGATGTTACTAATGATTTTTTACTTTCAATTTGTGTTTTTTTTTTTCATAATTTTAATTAATTTTAATATGGGAAGTTTACAATTGTACTCTCCTATATGTCATAAAGTTTTTTAAAAACTACTTTAAATAGATTATTGCAACTACTTTTTGAATTCCAGTCAAAAAAAAAAAAACCTTTTTGAATTTAGAAAAATCTTAAAAAAACTAACCGATTCTTAAACGTTAGTCAAACATAATGAAATCAATAATTATAAAATCAAGTAGTATTATCATGAAATAAGGGATTTTGAAATTTTAAAATTTTATACGTAATTTAAAAATTTTGTTCTTATTGTTCTCAAATATAGCTATACATCTCCTAGCCTTGGTTGGTGTGATTATTATAAGTCTGCTTAATTTTTAATTAAAAAATTGTTGGGAATGAATACTTGAGCTTGGATTTTATGAGGGCCTTAAATACTCATTTTTGAAAAAGATGAAGAGTTCCTTTTGATTCTTTCTCCCGTTGAACAACCTCCGCAAAAACTATCCACCCATTCATTTGCGATTGATGATAGCTGCACGTTGAAAAATCCAGCCGCAAGAGAAATGCATGCATTTCGTTGGACTTCGATTCTCGAGACTTCGAAAGGGACCGGCATCAGAGCCACATTTCTGAAGTTATAAACGTTTTCGGTGTATATTTTGAAATCCCTTTGGATGGGTGCTTCGACATTTTTTCCAGTGTAAGCTTCCAAATCTCTTCAATGACTCTGTTATTTAAAAATATTAACGTCTAAAATCAAGTTCCTACTTTATTGGATTTTTTTTTTTTTGGTTTTTTTTTTGGATTTTGCTTTCTTTATTATTATTTCGCATATGTTAGATATTGATTGCACTTATTCTGTCTATATCCTAAGTTAGTTACTGTTAGCACCTATTATGTATATATTAGAGTAAGGGGTCAATGTTAGTTACTATATTGTTGTCAAATTGTATATATTTTGTGAATAATGTTGTTTTCTTGATTTTTTTTTTCCCATAAATTAGACATTGGACACATATTTTGTACATATCATGTTATGATAAGGGTCCATATGTTGGTTACTATTGCTTATGTATATATTATGTAAATAAAGTTGTTTTTTTAATTTTTTTTTTTAGTTTGTACATATTTTAGACACTGTTGGCACATATTCTATACATAATCGAATCACTAAGATTATGTTTCTTTTCATTTACTTTACTTTTCTTTTTATATTTTTTAAATAGAAAAAAAAAAGATTTTGTAGTTAATAAGATTTATAAATATTTATAAATGGTCATAAATTTGGAAAAATATTTCAGAATTAAAATTTTAAAATTAAGTCCGCTAGTTTATTTAAAATTTTGCAAAATAATAAATATACTTTTAATTAATGAAAATCTTAAATTTTATTAATCTAAGTTTCAAAAAAAAAATTATCACAAGTTGAGAAAGGCTTAAAAAATGTCATGATACTTAGTGCTTCATTTATGAGTCATACTCATAAAATAGAGCAATATTTATTTAAGGGTGGGTAAGTATTTCGTAAGTATTTGGAAATACTTATCCACCCTTAAAACCACATGTTTTTATTTTTTTTGTATTTCTCTTTCCACTTTAACATTTCTCTTTTCATCGATCAAATCTAATTTTTTTTTAAAAAGTAAAAACATGTAGTTCTAAGGTGGATAAATATTTCAGGTAAGTATTACTCCTCATCAAATACTTTTAAAAATGTTCTTCTATTTATATTAATTCAATATTTTAAATCTGTGACAAACCACCAAAAGGGCCAAGAAGTAATTTAAATCCCGAAGCTAGATTTGTGCAAGTAATTTAAGGGATTAAATGAATAAAAAAATTGGAGAGAACAAGGGTTCTAAATATATTTAAAAACAAATCTAGGGGCATCTTTAAAAGGGAAGGGTTTGGGGGCAGCCATGGCTGACCCCATGACTGCACCCCCCTTGATAACCACACACAAAGAGAGAGAGAAAAAAAAAAAAAAAAATTGTGGCTCTGAGAGTGCCACATCAACGGGTGCAGCCATGCCTGCACCCAAACCTGTCCTATGTTGGCTGCACCCAAACCTGTCCCTCTTTAAAAACATAGGTCAACTTTATAATATATTGAAAAGAGGAGGGCTTAATTGATATTAAGGCAAAGATTAGCCCTAATTTTATCCTTTCTCCCTTGTTTGATTGACAGAAAACGTGAAAAGCCTATGACGTGTCCTTGCAAGTTCAATTACGTAAAGCACAGCCCTTGCCCTCGCATGTTCTCTTCTCCTTCAAATTTCTTCTTCGATCTCCCATGGCTAAGATTCAAATCTTCCTCTCCTTCTTTGAAAGCTCGTCTCCTTCGCAAAAAAAGAAAAAAAAAATCGAACCCATCCATCGCTCGTCTTCACATCTTCTCCTTTGCTATATTGTCGATTTGAAGGTTGTTGGTGTCTTAGTTTTCCATTGTCCTTTCATGAAGGCAATGTGTATTGTCTACAAAAGAATAAGTGTTGGATTTGTTGCAAACGAGCTTGTAGCTTGATGTGAGTTTCAATTTAAATTTAAGAGGAGGGTTTTGTTTTTATACATGTCCTAGATGTCGAACATCGTTTTCATGCAGTTAAGGATTTAGGTTCAAATCCTAAATCAAGTAACACGTCACCAATTCTTTAAATTATTTATTTTCAATTAAGAAATCAGTTGCTTCCAGTTTTTTAAAATTTTGAAATATTATTAGTTAATTTGAATATATATATATATTTTTAGATTGTTTCTTTTTTTTTCATATATTGTCCACAAATATCATTCGACCTTGACATTTAATCCGTATTTTCATTATGTCTGTAAAAATTTGAGACTTACAGCATCCACATTCAAAACCTTCAGTTACACTCTTTTCTTTTACCAGTCTTCAATTTTAAACCTCTTTAATTTTCTAAGAAAAATAATATTCCAAACTTACACGCCACTTTAACTTCCTTTTTTTTTTTCCTTTGTATTTTCCATAAACAAAAATGAAAATGAATTGTCCCATAAGTGGAAAAAAGTGCATTTGTGTCATCATGCCATTTAAAAAGCAGATTTGTCTACCGAAAATCTCTCCTAAACTTAGGGTTTCCTTTTTCATACTTTAATAATTTATATGAACCTTTTCATACTTAAATCATTTATATGAACTCTAAAATTGAAAGCTTGACAACACAAATCCATTATTCTAGCTTTTAAAAAAGATTGGTCCAAATGATTTTAACAAAACTAAAAGTTTATGTGTTCATTTCTAATTATCTATCTAATAATTAATTTTCTACGAATTTTCTTTACATTTAAACGTTGTACGACCAAACGATAATATTAAAAGTGGGCATAAATTACCTCTGATATGAGCTTTTAAAAAATATATTTGAGAATTATTTTCACTGTCTTTTTTTTTTAGATTAAAATAATTGGGGGTGGGGATTCAAATCTAAGACCTCATGGTCATTTGGTGTACAATAATATTGCTGAACTACTGTTTTTGTTGACTTGATTTTCTAAAATCTAGATGTTGGAATATTCTGTCATTTATTTTGACTCTCTCAACAACATTAGAATCATAATTTAATCTCCAATCAATGACTTGTTTTACTTTTGCACATTTGCTTGAGATTCCTTTCATGCACTTAATTTTCAGTCTAAATTTAATAAATACAGAGCACATTTGTTGTACAAGGTTGAAGTGTGAAGTGGGCGGTATGCTACTTGCCTGCCCGCGCAATAGCCAATATAATGCGCAACTGTACGAGGTGGCTGTAATGCCCCAAAATTTCTAAATAATTTAATTAGAAATTCACAGATTTTAGTTGATTTCATAGCCTTGAATTCTTAATTCCTTTAATTATCTTTTTATTATAAATTATAGGAAATTTACTTTCAATAGCACATTCTACTTCTTGTATTATATTTGGAGCACAATTTCTAAAATAGTTCATTTGTAGCACATACTTTTTTATCAACGATAGAACTCAACCTGTTATAAACTCGTTCGAACCTATCCCTTAAGTTGTCGCATTCTTTATATTGCAAATTAACAAGTTTTAGGGTCAATTAAAGTTATTGATACATATTGTCCGGATTTTTGAAATACATAGAAAAATCATAGAAAAGCATATTCATAGAAAACCCCCCTTTTTTTTTTTTATCTTTTCTCTTTCCTCATGAATTATTTTCCATGAATGCTCTCCCTTTGAAAAAACCTCTTTCTCTTTACCAATTCTCATAAAATCCTTTTATGCTTAATTCCTCTAAATAAACTCATCCCACATATGGTTTATTTATACTAAACTAATGGGTCCAATGTAAATGGTTTTAGGTAATCAAGATTATTAACAACCATTTAACCAAAAAGATATTTCTATTTAATCTTTTAAATTGGACTTAATTCTAATTTTCCCCAATTAACCAATATGACTAAATTAGAATAATTAGATTAATCATTCCTATTATTCAATTATTAATCCATGAGGTTTATTAAAGCACTCAATAATACCTATTTAACCAAATCTATAAATTGAATAAAGCTAGATAAATCGAAACCAATTATAACAATTTCAAAAATAATATTCTAACTATTCTTTTATTTAAGGATTTCAATTCTTTAAATCAAATAAAAGAACGACAACAAGAATATTATCTAGACTAATTCTTCTATTAACAATATGCAAATCTTAAACTAATAAAAGAATTCAAACAAGAATAATTTCATTCAAGATATGCAAATTTTAAACAATAAGAGAATTTAAACAAAACGATATTAAGTAAACAAGTCTTTTATTCAAGATACACGATCTTCAAACAATAAAAGCACTCAAACAAGAATATCATTAAACCAATTTTCTTATACAAGAAAATAATTTCTCAACCAATAAAAGAATAAAAACTAGTAATAAGATTAATATTATTTTATCAAGAAAATTTTCTTTAACATTTTTTCAACCAAGAAAGTAAGCCGTTAATGCGGAAATCAAGGTTGGGCTCTGATACCAATTGTTAAGGGACGACAAACCTACTTGAATTTCCACAATGGTATGATATTGTCCACTTTGAGCCTAGACCCTCATGACTTTGTTTTTGGGCTTCTCCCAAAAGGCCTCATACCAATGTAGTTATTTGTCTACCCTTATAAACCCAAGATCTACTTCTTATTTAACCAATGTGGGATTCTACAACACTTTTTTTGTATTTCCAACACAACCAGTGATAGAATGAGTCTACCATTAATTGAATTCTATTAATGATAGAATTCAACCAGTGATATAACTCAATTTTCTATCAGTGATAGAATGAGTCTACTACTGATTGAATTTTATCAGTGATAGAACTCAACCATTGATAGAACTTAATTTGAAGATTTCCTATTACAAATGAATTATTTTTTATTTTGTGCTATAGATGGAAATATTTTGCCATTTTTTATTATACATGCAAAATCCCTTAAATTATATGATTCCTATTTAATTAGAATATTCAATATTTAATTAAAACTTTGAAGTTGGTAAATTAATATGAGAGTTATTAATTTAATTTGTTCAATAAAATTTATTCCCTTTTGTGAAATCAAATTTAAAAATCAAGCAAAGTATGAAACTCATGGCCTATAAATATCTCAGTCACAAAATCCTAAGTCTAATCTTAGCTCCTAAAACACCCCTAACCAAACAATTCTTGTAGCCCTATCCAAACCCCCATCGATATTTGCATCGTGCAAATCTAAAAAACCCAGCACCTTTCCCTTTCAAATTTTCTATCAGACCGTTTGTCAGCTTGTGCAAGAACTTCTCTTTGAACCCAACCCTCTGTTTGACACTTTTTCGTTATTTTTCTGCAAAGCCTTCGTTTGTTCGCTAGAGAAGTCCAAATCTAACACGCGTCATTCGTTTTCTCTATTTCCCCCTCGCCGAACCCCGTTGTGCTGTTTACGTTGCTCTGTGTATCCCTTCTACTGTTTAACAATTTCAGCGTAAAAATGAACCACCCTTTTAGCGCATCGCTTCAAGCAAACCAAGGCCAGAAGAAGGCGTCACTGAAGAAGCTTCATGAACGCATGGGTCGACATTTCATTCTCCACTTTAAAATCGAGTTATTGCACCTCAGCCAAAGTCAAGTCAAAACAATTTATCCAAAGCTGCAGCCCACCATCGAAGTAATTGGTGTTTTTGAAGCTCGCTGCCCAGGCCGTCTTTGTGTTGTTTAGCAGCCTAGCCAAGGGAGCAAATTAATAAGTCTTTTTCTATTAACCAAGTATGATTGGACTGTTGACCAGGTTGTTGACCAATTGACCTTAGATGACACTTCATTAGATGAAATTTTGAATCGCCGAGAGAAGTGTATCAAATCTCGATTTTTCTATATTTCACCCATTTAATAATTTTGATGCTCTAAATCAATTTTAACTTTTTAAGGTGCTAGTTGTGATCCGATAGTCTATTTAGGGCCTTGTCCGAGAGTCGATCTTCTAAGTTTGTTAGTTTAGGATCTTGGAGTCTTCATGATTTTGACCAATGTAAGAGACCATTTACCCTTAACTCAAAATCTTATGAATTAATACGTGAACTTAGTTAAATGTATATTAGCTTGGTTGATATATCTTGATGATTTTGTGTTCTATGATATACGCAATATGCAAATTTTCATGATCTGTTTATCTATAGATTATCTATCCAACCTTGATTGAATATTGGGTCAGAACATGTATGTAGTTATATAGCTGACATGTGTGTATGCTCTGATTATGCGTGTGCCTTGTGTATTTTCAATGATGGTTTTTATTGCATGTTGTTGTCTCCTAGGAGACTCGTGTGTTATTTTGTTTCATTAGGAGCTCGCGTGGTGCTTGTTGATGTTCTACAATATGAACTAGCTTGATGATAGCTCTCAAATAGAGCATATTTTAAGCCACTTTATTCTGCATATTTCTAAGGTTCAAGAGAAATAGTTGAGTTATAATGAGTAATTTACGAATAAAAACTGTTAGAAGCTGCAGGCATCCATTAATGAGCATAAGAAGCACAACTTTGCGGTTAAAGGAAAATTATTGAATAAATTGTGCTAAAATTACTATACAATGTAGGAAATGCAGAACTCTTATGCTGAAAGGACGAACTAAATACGAACAGCGAAAAAGCAAAAGCAACATGATGCAGTCATAAGGCAATAGTTTTTGGAGAATCACGCCAACAAGAAAAAAACATAGAAATGAATCAACTAATAAAAGTCAGTGTGATCAAGAAATCCTAGCGATAATTAAAAGATTCCTGCATTTATGAAGATATTCCAGCTCACCCAAACTTGCTAGCCAAGCAAATCATCTCTATATATAGAAAGTAAGAAGCTACAACTGGTGAGCTGGTCAGTTGGCCAGAAGAAAATCTACGTTAAAAAGCAACTGGTGATGTTCGTAGGAGCTGATAACAAGGAATTTTCACATCTTTGCAACCGCACCAATTCCTATCTTTTATTTCTTTTTTCATAGTTAGGAGTAGATAATAGAATTATAGACAACTTTAGTAATGAAATTTATGGATTTCCATTATCTTCTGTTGTGCATTTCTATGTTGCGTGAGATAAGAACCATGGTAAAAATTTGTATGTGGAAAACATCTTGAAATTGTAGGTTGTTAGATTTTATATTGCTGAAATTTTATTCTATGCACGTGTTGATTAGCTACCCACGAGTGCTAGCCTATAGTGAACTTGAGAGATGGAATTGTTAGGTGATCCAGCGTGCTACCATAGATTCAATGCGAGGTCTCTCACATCGTTAAAAGAGTTAGGAATAACCTTACTATTGCTTGCATTGCCCTAAGAAAAGTATAAATAACCCTAGCGAAAGCTGGGTTTGCCATAAATCAATAAGTGCGGGAGTACTTATTAGAGTAGGGAAGCAAGAAATCTAATTTTCACTAATGCATGATTCGTATCTTCTGCATCCGTAGTTTTTACCTATTCTCAATTGCATTTCCCATTTCATATTTCATATTTCATACTTATCACTTGTCGCGATTCGACTACATATACTTCCATAAATTTGCAATTTAATACTTGTTAGCAATAACATTTAAGTGAAATCAACATCAAAATATTATACATAGCCGATTTAAATCGCACCACCGGTCAAGTTTTTGGTGCTGTTGTTGGGGATTGATTAATTAGAATTAGGATTATTGATTTGAGAGTAGTTATCATTGATATATGGTTGACATTTTTGTTTTAGGGGAACCAAAATTCAAAATGCATAAACCAACAAGAAAAGAAGTCTCAATGTATTACCACAAGCAGCAATAACAAGGGACGGCGTACAATCACTTTTTGAATTATTATTGGAGCAACAATATCACCCTTCTGCAATCCCATTTTTGTTAGCAACTAGGCTATGCCAAGGAGCCATACACAAAAAACTCTATCCAACGTATCCTAACGGGGAGAATCAGCAGCAGTTTAGGGGAGATCATAACAGCATCTTCTAGAGTCAACAAGCTCTGCAAGTAGATTGTAGCAACATGAACCATACATGGGAATCGAGACATCATGAACCTGGGTATCCTATGTACAATCGTGAGCACTATCTGAAAGACGCAAATATGGAGAGTGAGATGCGGCTAAGACGACAACAATGGATGAGGGAGAATGACATCATTTTAACACCCCAAGAACCCAAATACGAGCGTGAACTATCTCTGGAGGAAACACTCAGGGAAAGCTGATAGCTCTCAAATAGAGCATATTTTAGGCTACAATAGTTTGCATTATTCTTAGGATTGAGGGAAATAAATGAGCGTTAGTCAGAAATTACGAATATAAATTGATAGCTCTCAAATAGAGCATATTTTAGGCTGCAATAGTTTGCATTATTCTTAGGATTAAGAGAAATAAATGAACGTTAGTAGGAAATTGCGAATATAAAACATGAAAATTAGCATGCATTCATAAAGTAGCATCATAAGCGTAGTTCGCGGATTACGTATGAATACGATACAACTTTGTGCTAAAAAGGCTATTTAAATGCAGGGAATGCTGAATACTTATGCTGGAAGGACAAAGCAATGCAAATAGCGACATACACAAAAAACTAACGCGTTCACAAGGCAGCCGCGTTCGAAGAATCACACCAACAAGAAAATAACAGAGAATCAATCAAGCAATTAAGTTGGCGTCGATCAAATAAATTCCAGCCTAAATCAAGAGATCTTGCATTAATGAGGATTTTTTAGCTTACCTAGGCTTGCTAACCAAGTAAATCAACTCTATAAATTTTAAGAAATAAGCCGAGTTTAAGTGAGTTGGTTGGATGGCTAGAAGCCAATCAATGCGAGAAGCAACTGGTGGTGTTCATAGGAGCCGATGATAAGGGGACTGCACACTTTATAACCGAACCAATTCCATTTTATTGTTATTCTAGGAGTAGTTGTAGTTTTAAACATTTAGTAGTCGTAGTAAATTCGTCTGATTTAAACTTCTTACTTGTGTTTATTGCTATGCTGCGTTATAAGAGTCTTGAATGAATAGTCCCGAGTAGAAGCATGTTAGGAACGTAGGTTAGAGAGTTTTACATTTCTGCATTTACTATTTTATAAATATATGTGTCGATTAGCTACCCATATATATAACTTGTGGTGAATTCGAAAGAATGAATCGCATGATGATCCAAAATGCTACAATAGGTTGAAGGCAAGTCTTTGCATCATTTAGGGAGTTAGGAATAGCCTCACTATTACTCGCATTGCCCCGAGTTGAGTATAGAGTTCACAGCGGAAGCTGGCTCTGCCGTAAATCATTAAGTGCGGAAGTACTTTTTGGTAGAGGGAAGCGAGGGACTCAATAACTAGTTCTGCGCTCTTAACATTTTCTACAACTATCTATTTTATCACTATTCATTGCATTCATATTTATTACTATCTGCATTTGCATCATTTTATTATTACCATAAAAAACAAAACAACAACCATCTTTAACCCATGCATTTACTTTTCTGCACAACTCTTGCCTGATCAATATTAACTTTAGACATCAATCTCTGTGGGATCGATAAAATTATATACTTATTACTTACTGTAGTCTGACCACGTATACTTGTGCGTAGGCGATTCTGAGGAATACTTAGCGATAAGTTTAACTCTGAATTAATTACTGTACGAATATATTAGCACCCAGATCACGAGTTAAGTTTTTGGCACCGTTGTCGGGGATTGATTATTTAGAATTTATATTATTAGGTAGAGAGTAATTTTTATTGCTAAAAAGTTTGAATACTTGTATTTTAGTATAACCTAGATTCAAGACAATACAACCAACAAGGAAAGAAGTCTCAATCTTATTACCACAAGCACGAGCTTTAAAGATGGTATTTAATCACTTCGCGAATCAATAATGGAGCAACACTGTAACCCCACAACACACACATTTTATTCAACAATAAGGTTATGCGGTAGAGACATACATAACCAATTTATATTCAACTCATCCTAACTGGGAACACTAGTCACAGTTAAGAGATAGTCATAGCAGTATCTTTCAGCACCAATTCTGTAACGGCCCAATTTTCTATTCAGACTCTTCAGGTATGTTCGATTGTATTTTTGGTTGTTCGGTTGGGCCGTTAGGGCAGTTTGAGCCTTTAGGGGCATTTTGGTAATTCTGCTGAGTTTAGGTTATTGCTACGATTTCAGGTTTCCAGGGTTAGAGTTGCTTTTTGGGAAGTTTAGAGATCCTTTTGGCTAAAGGAGGAAAAAGGGAAAAATAAACTGTTTAAGTTTTCCTTCGCTAGGACTCGAAGTTGGAACTCCTTGAGGACACGTGTCACACTCTTGTTGAATCCTCCTTTTTGTCGAGACCCTAAATACCTAGCTGCATTTCTTATTTTCTCTAAAACGCATTTTCTTCTCTTTCTTCCTCTCTTCTTCTCCCAATTACCGAAATAACCAACACCCAAGCTCCATCGCTGAAGCCTTGCCGCCGAAAGAATCCATCGCGAGCCCTCTTCATCGCTGGTCGCAGCCTCACAGATCACCATCTCCGTTTCCCCAACCTAGCTCTAAGATCCCTTCACGCCGGATCACCATTGCAGCTCCTTGTCGCCATTTTTCATCGAGTCGCATAGATCCAGCCGCACGCATCAGTGATCGCCTGCCATATCACAGCATCGCCTCGCTCAGATCGAGCCTTCCACCTCGTAGCTCACCGGATCCCTTTCGTCCGCGATCTCCAGCCAGCCTGTTCACCTTAGGTACATTTCACCGAGCCCTTCTCGTTCTTCGTTGGTTTTTCGTGGCCTGATGTCAAGATCTGTCGCCCTTGTTTGAATTGCAGTCGAGTCCACGAATGCACAATGCCAAGACCTCACGAGTCCACTTGTCTGAGCTGATCCATTGTTCTGCGTTCGTTTCAGATTTCGCTCTAGCGAGCCCTTTGCCTCAGCGAGACGTTCGTCCACGTTGACTCGCAGTTCCTCGTCCGCTTCGCCGAGCCTTGCCGATAAGCGCCAAAACGTTGCTTGATGTTTACAAAGCTAGAGGTCCTTTTAGGATCCTTACAAAAACTCACAATGAAGGCTAACTTAGATCACACTTAGAATCTAAAATTTGCACTCTTAGATCCTAAGACAACTCACTCCAGAATTAGTTTGATCAATGCTAATTCAATGAATTGATTTAACTTCAAACCTAGAGCAAGATTTGAAATAAATGAAACACCAAATAGGGTTCAAGA
>JBBMKA010094047.1:0-12831 GCA_037833695.1 Sechiopsis laciniata
GCTAAGTGGTGAATTCTTTATCTTAGATTGAATTTGGTTTGCCCTAGGAATCCAATTTGCGTGGTGTAATCTGTATCTCAAGTTTTCCTAGTTCTATCCTTGTTTCATTCTAATTCAATCCTGCTTATTTAGGCAATTATACGACAGTGGTAGTCTCGTAATTAACCAGGGTTTCAAGACGGTTCTGAAAAAGGTGACTTCGCGAAGACTCAAAGCCGAAACCGCCTGAGGACACGTGTCGCAATCTCGTGGAGCCTTTCTCTTCTGCCAACACTATAAATACCTAGCCACTTCTCCAAATTCACTTTTTTCCCATTTTCTCTCTTTTTCTCCCAAATCGCCGAAATCACTTTTTTCTCTCTTCTTCGTCGAAACCCTGTCGCCTACACCGAGCACGAGCAGCCGAGTTCGCCAGCCTATGTGACCTCTTCCTTTCTCCTTCGCTATCAATTCCCCAAGCCGCTCGTCTGCCTCATGCCTTCGCTTCGCCACAGCAGCAAAGATCCAGACGCGTCGCAGCTTTGTGTCGCTCAGATCCCCTTTGTCCGCATCGCTAGCCAGCCTGTTCATTTCAGGTACGTTTTACTGAGCTCTTCTCGCTCCCTGTTTGGTTTTTCCATCGCCTGATTCAAGATCTGTCACTCTGTTTGAATTGTAGTTGAGTCCGCGAAAGCACAGTGCCGAGTCCTTGTCCGTTTGCTTGATCGAGCTAAGCTTTTGTGTAGCGTTCATCTTCGAAGTTCGCCCCAGTGAGCTTTCGCCACAGCAAGCCGTTCGTCCACGCTACCTCGCGGTTTCTCGTCTGTTTTACTGAGCCCAGCTCTTTGCTCAACCGTCTGTAACTTCACCTTCGCCTTCGTCGAGGTTCTGTTGCAGAGCTGCCTTGCATTCGGTTTAGGGTAAATTCTTTCCCGAGCCTTGCGTGTTTGGTTGCCTGGTTCCGTTTAGCTGCTAGTCGTTAATTATTTATTTGTAATTTATCTGTTAGGTTGTTGGATCTGCAGCTCAAGGAGCATTCTATTTGTTGTTTATTCTTGCTTATTTCCAAGTAAGGATTTCTTGCCGGGGTTATGTAGACCCTACGAGACTTCTCTGTTTGGTTTCTTGTATGCTAGTTATACCGTTATGACCATGTTTAGTGGATAGGAACTTTTGTGCTGATTTGTTCTGCTAGCATGTTTGATTTTTGTTTTCACATGTTAGTGCCATGCTAGGTTTGTTCTTCTAGCATGCTTGATTCCTGTTTTAATCTTGTAGTGCCATGTTAGGGTTATTTGTGTTGAGCACGTTTGTATGATAAGTAACAGGGTTGGGATTCTTAGATAAAACTTGTTAGGTTGACATCATCTAGAGGCTAAGAGTGGACCAACGTACGTGTCCCCACCAGTCGGGCTGTGAGGATAGATTCCTTACCTTTGGCAACCAGGTGTGAAGTAGCTACCACACCGGCATAAGCCTAGTCTGTAGCCTGCTAGAGCGGAACCCTACCAACGGTGTAAGCCTACCTTGGCTGGTTCTTAGCTTTAGGCGTCGTTGGTATTCAGGCTACTACAGTCAAGCGCCGAGGGTCTCACGCTACTGCAGATCAGTGACACCGCTTTCGAGTCTTTAGCATGCGTACCTAGACTGGCGTAGTATGTCCCTATTCCCCCACATTTACGTAGTTTGCAGCAGCATGCGGTGTGCGCGCACAGCGTTAGGCACCAGGCGGAGAGATTGTCAAACACCGGATGTTCGTGACTACACCACTTCCTTTCTGAATCTAGAGCCAAACACCGAGTACTCTCCTGGATGTCCCAGGACCAATTTGGAGAGATTGTCAAGACCAGCTGTTGAGCGGTCACTCAGGCCGAGGGTAAGAGACCCTCGGGGTTATTTCTGTTCAGGGTCAGTTATTGAGCTGACCACTTGGCCGGGAGTTAGAGACTTTCGTTGACCCAGGAGATTTTTGGACATCTCGTTCCAGGGTTCTGTGTTTGTAACTATTTACTTGTGTACTTGGATGCTCGATGATGCATTGTTTCGTACTGTACCTCGGTTGGGGATTCTTACTGAGTGCCTTTGTACTCACCCTTATTTTTCTGTGGTTTTTCCACCAGGTAACTTGGGACAGCACCAGAACGGCTAGAGGGGGAGCTGAATGATCATGGGAGCTGTCGGTGCCACTCTGTCTATTTTTATGTTTTATTTACTTGATTCAGCATGTAGTTGGACATGGAGTCCATAGGAAGCTTTTACATATTTTGTTTTGAACTATTTGAGATTGTTTGTTTAAATACTGGCCAAGAACTTATTTTGTTTTCAATGGAATGTTTTAATTTCAAAACACTTGACTTGTCACTTTATTTTTTTTTTAAATGCGTTTTATGCATGCATGCTGAGTAGGGACCAGGTTTAGGACCATTTTTAGGTCGTGTCATTTCATCAGATCTGGGTTGTTGTGGATAGGCTAACCAAGAGTGCACATTTCATCCCCAATAGAGTTAACTATACCGTGGAGCAGTGGGCACAGTGTTTTTGGAGCAGATTGTTCGGTACCATGGGGTACCGGTGAGGATTGTTTCAGACCGTGACTCTCGGTTCACTTCCAGCTTCTAAAGAGCGCTCTAGAAGGGTTTGGGAACCAAGTACAGCTTCAGTATTGCTTTTCACCCTCTGACGGATGGCCAGACAGAGAGGGTGAACCAGATTCTCGAGGATATGTTGGAGCCTGTGTTTTGGACTTTCCAGGCAGTTAGGATCAGTACTTGTATCTGATGGAGTTCGCCTATAATAATAGCTATCAGTCGACGATTCAGATGGCTCCATTCGAGGCTTTATATGGTAAACGGTGCAAATCTCCAGTGTTCTGGGAAGAGGTTGGCGACAGACAGGTTTTGGGGTCCGAGCTGTTACAGATGACTAACTACGCAGTGCAGAAGATCAGGGCTCGTATGTTGATGGCACAAAGGAGGCAGAAGAGTTACGCTGATGTTCGGCGTAGAGATTTAGAGTTTGTGGTCGGCCAGCATGTGTTTTTGAAAGTAGCGCTGATCAGTGGAGTTTTGAGGTTTGGTAAGAGGGGCAAGTTGAGTCCTAGATTTGTAGGGCCTTTTGAGATCCTTGAGCGGATCGGTCCAGTGGCCTACCGTTTGGCCTTGCCCCTGTCTTTAGCAGCAGTACACAACGTCTTTCATGTTTCTATTTTAAGACAGTATGTGGCGGATCCTTCGCATATAGTTGACTTTGAGCCGTTAGAGCTGAACGAGGACTTGAGTTTCGAGGAAAAACCAGAGTTGATTCTAGCTCAGGATAGCAAGACGTTGTGTAACCGGGAGATTAATTTGGCTAAGGTTCAGTGGAGAAATCAAAGGGCAGAGGCAGCTACTTGGGAGTTATAGGATGAGATGAGGACACATTATCCAGAGTTGTTCCAGTTTTAGGACTTTCAAGGAGAAAGTCTTAAAAGGAGGGGATATCGTAAAGGCCCAGTTTTCCATTCTGGTTCTCCAGGTATGTTCTATTATTTTTTTAAATTGTTCGGTTGGGCCGTTAGGGCAGTTTGGACCTCTAGGGGTATTTTGGTAATTTTTCCTTCAGGGGTAGTCTCGTACTTAACCAGGGTTTCAAGGCCGTTCTCTTAATTGCTAAGTTCGGGTTTTTACTTTAGTTTCAGGTTTTCAGGGCTAGTGTTGCTATTTGAGTAGTTTGGAGCCCTTGTTTGACTAAATGAGAAAAAGGAGAATTAATTGCTAAAAAAGGTGTCTTCGTTGGCATTCGAAGGCTAGTGGCTAGGGACACATGTCACAATCTTATTATTTCCCCCTCTTTTGGCTGAAACCTAAAGCTAGCCGCACACTCTTCTTCTCCTTTGTGCGATTCATCTTCTTCTTCATCTTCTCCCTTGCCGAATTCACCATAGCCAACCTCCACCTCCAAGCTCTCTTCTCTAATCGCCAAGTAAGCCTTTGTTCTTTTCTTGCCGAGAATAAACCCTAATTCCCTTCTTCTCCTTTGGCTGAGACATCCAAGCCCCACCTCCGCAAACCTTCACCTTGCCGAGAAGTCTTCTCCTTCTCAACTCCATTGCCGAAATCACCATTGCAACACCTTCTTGATCTTGATTAACCTAGCCGAAAACACCTCCTTGTTCTTGTTGCCCTAGCCGAGAGCACCACTCCTTGTTCTTATTGCCTTATCGAGAGGAGCACTTGCAGAGAGCTATTTTTGTGGAAACCAAAACCCTAACCGAGAAGCTTCCATCCTTGCCGCAAGCACACCTAGCTGAGAGCACTTCTTGCAACAAGCCAAGCCCTAGCCGTAAGCACCCTAGCAGCTACCGAGACATCTCCCCCTAGAGCCTTGCCGAGCCTTGTGTTGGCTTTGGGTAACATTTTTTAATCCGTTGTTCTTATAGCTTAGCCATTTAGTTAGCTGTGATATTAATTGTGCTTGTTATTTATTTGTTAGAGTTATCTATCTGTTAATTCTGCAGCTCAAGGAGCACTTTATACTTGTGTGATTTTCTGCGAATTTCCAGGTAAGGATTTCTTGCTGGGGTTGTGTGGACCCTGCGAGACTTCTCTGATTGCATTCCTGTTTACCTGTTTTACTATTACTAGCATGTTTAGTGGATAGGAACTTTTATGCTGATATGTTCTGCTAGCATATTTGACTCTCGTTTTCACATGTTAGTGCCATGCTAGGTTTGTTCTTCCAGCATGCTTGTTTTCCTGTTTTTAAGCTCGTAGTACCATGCTAGGGTTATTTGTTGTGAAACATGTCTGTTTGTTCAGAAACAGGGTTGTGTAATCTTAGATAGAACTCTTAGGTTGTCATCATTTAGAGGCTGAGAGTGGACCAACGTATGTGTCTCCACCGGTCGGGCTGTGAGGATTGATTCCTTACCCCCCGGTAGCTGGGTGTGGAGTAGCTACCACACCGACATAAGCCTAGTCTATAGCCTGCTAGAGCAGAACCCTACCAACACTGTAAGCCTGCCTTGGCCGGTTCTTAGCTTCAGGTGTCGGTGGTATTCAGGCTGCTACAGTCGAGTGTCGAGGGTCTCGTACTACTGTAGATCAGTGACACCGCTTTGGAGTCTTTAGGTATGCATACCTAGACTGGCGTAGATGTCCCTAGGGCCCCACATTTACGCAGTTTTATGCAGCATGAGGTGTGCGCGCACACGCGTTAAGCATCAGGCGGAGAGCTCCCTCGGGCTAATGTTCGTGTGTACACCCTTTCCTTTTCGAGTTTAGAGCCAGACTTTGGGTACTCTCTCAGATGTCCCAGGACCAGTTTGGAGAGCTGGTTAGGACCAGCTGTTGAGCTGTCACTTGGCCGAGGGTATGAGACCTTCGAGGATATCTTTTTGGATCAACTTTTGAGTTAATCAATTGGCCGAGGGTAACTGACCTTCGAGGATATTTGCTGGGATCAATTTTTGAGCTGATCACTAGGCCGGAAGTAAAAGACTTCCGATGACTCGGGAGTTGTATTGCCAATTCATTTCAGGGATTCTGTGTTGGAAGTTGTTTGCATGTTTACTTGGTTGTTTCGTACTGTACTCTAGTTGGAGATTCATACTGAGTGCCTTTGTACACACCCTTATTTTCTGTGGTTTTTCCACCAAGTAACTTAAGACAGCACCAGAACGGCTAGAGGACGAGCTGTGTGATCGTGGGAGCTGCCGGCGCCACTTTATTTATGTTATGTTTTATTTACTTTGATTCAGCATGTAGTTGGACACGGAGTCCATAGGAAGATTTTGCATATTGTGTTTGAACCGTTTATGATTGTTTGAATAAATACTGGTCAAGAACTTGTTTTGTTTTATCAAGGTTATGTTTGGAATGTTTAATTTCAAAGGATTTTTATTTATGTACTTTGTCTTAAATGCTTTTACACCCATGCTTGCTGAGTAAGGACCAGGTTCAGAACCATTTTTAGGTCGGGTCTTTACACAGGGCCTGGGAAAAGTTACCCAAAATCGAGAAGAAATAAGCTCGACAATAAGGCCTCGACGAAGGCAAAGGCAGATAGGGAGCGGCAGCGAAGGAGTGCGACTGGTGCGATGGGCGAGCGGGCTAGCTGTGCTTGTGGGAGTGATCGCGAGACTGGGACGACATGTGCAACGGACTAGCACGGTAGAGGCTCGCGGCTGGACCTCGCGTGTCAGAGATCTGGTGCGAGCGACGAAGAGCAGGCGATCAGTTGGATAGTGCTGCGACTGGGCACGGTGAGGATAGGTGAAGGGCGATCCGTGAGCTGTGATCTGCAGTTGGGGCTACGTTCTCGAGCGACTGCGACAACTTGGCGACCTCGGGTAGCTGTTCAACGATGTGCGCATGGGCAAAGGCTAGGGCTTGCGATGGATCTCGATGGTAAGAGGAAGATCAGTAAGGTGATCGGCGGCTAGGATTTGGGCGAGCTTACTCTCGGAGATAGGTGAAGAAGAATGGGGAGAGAGTTTTTGGCAAAAGAAGAAGAAGAAGAAAGAGAGAAAGAAATGAAGAAATCGTTCTTAAATAGGGAGCTTTTTTGCCACGTGTCAAGCAATCCCGGATCCATCTTGCCTTCGAGCCCTGGCGAAGGTAAAACTTAAACCAATTTTCTCTTTTTTCTCTTTTAACTTCTTTTAACCAAAACAACCTCCAACCTCTAAAAGCAAACTAACCCGGAAGTCCTGTAAATCACAAAAATAGCCCTATCTCAGTAAAAAGCAAGACGACCCTGAAAGCCGATAAATTACCAACCTAACCCTAGGGGTAAAATGACCAAAATACTCCTAGAGGCTAGAACTGTCCTAACGGCCCAACGAAACAACCGAATAAACAATCGAACATACCTGGGGAACCAAAATGGAAAACTAGGCCATTACATTCTGGGGGTTATATCGATAACCCATTTGGAGATCCACAGTGGATCCTTAGCCGAAAGTTAGAGACTTTTGATGGTTTGTGCATGCTGTGAACGTACTTATGTTGAGATTGCCAGTGTGATGTTGCTTGCTTGTATGCTAGGATGCTAGATGATGTGGCTTGCGTCCTGTACCCCAGTTGGGGATTCTTACTGAGTGCCTTCATACTCAGCCTTATTTTCTGTGGTTTTCCACCAGGTAACTTGGGATTGCACCGGGGCGGCTAGATGAGGAGTTGCTTCCTCATGGGCGTCTGCTGTTTGATTTTATATGTTGTTTTTAATCAGCATGCAGGATGATTTTGATTACAATGGATTTCATGTTTTAAAGTTGTTTTGAATAACTCTGGCCAGAGGTTCAACTATATTTTATTTTATGAACTATTCTGATTGAATAAACAGGCATTTGTTTTATTAGTTGTTTTAAAGTTTAATTTTGAAAGTATTGAGCCATGCATGTTGAGTAAGAACCAAGTTTAAGATTGTTTTAGGAGTCGGGTTCTTACAGTTGGTATCAGAGCTCAGAGTCATAGATTCTGTAGACTGACCTACTAAGTTAGGTCGTTGTCCCCATGATCATCAGCACTCCAACAGCCGTCAGGTATGTCATAAGTTAATTGCTTTAAGGGTTTTGTTTACAGTACTTGCATCTAGCATACGTGTCCTAGCTTATTGTTGGTAGTGTTGGTCCGAGCATGGACTGACATAGTGTTATTTGGGTGTAGATCGCGAGAGATGCCAATTACACGCAGTGGAGCTGGGACATCAGCTGCTGCCAACAGAGGTGGTGGCACCGAGCCAGATGTGGAAAAGACCACGTCTAGAGCTGCTCTGACAGTTAGGCCACCTTTGGCCCCGACTAGTGTCTTACCAAGAGGAAGAGTAGAGTCTTTTCCGCCTCAGAGTGCTGCTCCTGGAGCAGAGTTTGCTGTGGCCATGAGAGAGATGGTTATAGGCATGTTTGCTGAACAAAGAGCTGAGACTCAGGCTTTAATGGCAGCACAGCAGGCAGAGATCCAGGCATAGATGTCCCAGTTAGCACAGATGTTCCAGCAGGCACCGCCAGCGGTTCATGTAGCACCCTCTGGTGGCACAGCACTTCCTCCAGTACGGCAGAGAATGCCCCTAGCCCAGCCAACTCAGCATGAGCCTGATGCTGAGCCAGAGATTCCCGAGGGTGCCGCCGAGAGTGGCACGTGGCTGAAGGATTTTGTTAAGTGGAAACCTAGGGAGTTTGATGCATCTGAAAACCTACTAGTAGCAGCTAAATGGTTGGCACATTTAGAGTACATTTTCTAAGTTATGGGTTATCCAGATGTGCAAAGGTCTAGATGGGCAGCACACGTGTTGACAGAAACAGCCATCTGGTGGTGGCAGTTCACTGGCGGGGTCAGACCTGAGGGGTCCCCACCAGCCACTTAGAAGTTCTTCAGAACCGAGGTTAGGGTTCAGTACATTAGTGAGGAGGCCCAACAAGAGATGGTTTAGGCTTTTGCCAATCTGAAGCAGGGAGATGACAGTATTGTTGTGTACGAGAAGAGATTCTCAGAGTCCAATTATTTTGCTCCAGAACTTATTGCTACAGAGGAGTTGAAAATTAAGAAGTTCATTCGAGGACTCAGGTTGAAGGTTACCCAAGATGTTAGGGCACTCGCTCTAGAGACTTACACTAGGACTGTGGCTTTGGCCAAGATCTATAACAGAAAGTACCCTTTAGTGAAAACCCCAGTTGCCAAAGTTCAGAATGTGGTAACTAGTTCAGGACAGAAAAGAAAGTTTGAGCCCTCTAGGACTTTAGGTTAGGGAGGTTAGCAGCGCCGTCAGGGCCGTTTCCAGGGACAACAGTAGGGTCGTCAGCAGTGTGCAGTCAGACAGCCACCCCAGTGCTGGACCTGTGGCAAATCTCACTTTGGTTTATGTGGATCTTCTCAAAGGGCATGTCACAAGTATGGAAAGGAGGGGCACATAGCCAGAGTGTGCCTGCAGGTTGGAACTGATGTAAGACCGGTTCAGCAGCAGAGTTGCATTTTTACCACGACTCGACAGGAGGCCGAGAGGATGGATCAGCTGTCGCAGGTACATTACTTGTCTTGGACCACTATGCATATGTACTGTTTGATTCGGGCTTGACCCATTTGTTTATCTCTGCACTGTTTGTTAGTCAAGCTTGTTTGGAACTTGAACCTTTAGGGTTCGAGTTGTGTGTTGCAACTCCTTCGAAAGGTAGTATGCTTGCTAGTGAAAAGGTTAGAGACGGCCGGATCTTGGTATCCGAAGAGTTGTTCGCAGCCACCCTTATAGTTCTTCCTATGAGTGGCTTTGATGTTATCCTTGGTATGGAGTGGTTAGCAGAGAACCACACGTTGATTGATTGCCGCCAGAAAGAAGTTGTGTTCAGGAAGCCCAAGAAGTAGAGTTTCAAGTTTCGCGGTGTCTAGAGCGAAGTATGTCCATCATTGATTTCTACAGTGAAAACCTGTCATTTGCTAGCTCGAGGAGCTTGAGGCTACTTGGCAAAGATGTTTGGAGAAGGTCGTCCTTCGTTATCCGTTGATCAGGTGCCGGTAGTGCAGGAGTTCACAGATGTGTTTCCAGAGGAGTTACCCAGTTTGCCCCAGCAGAGAGAGGTTGAATTCACTCTCTCTATCTCGAAAGCTCCGTTCCTCATGGCGCTAGCCGAACTGAAAGAGTTAAAAGTGCAGTTGCAAGAGATGTTGGACAGAGGTTTCATCCATCCCAGTGTGTCCCCGTGGGGAGCACCAGTGTTGTTTGTGAAAAATAAAGACGGTTCGATGCGCCTTTGCATAGATTATAGAGAGCTGAATAAAGTCACGGTGAAGAACAAGTATCTGTTGCCTCGAATTGATGATTTGTTCGACCAGCTTCAGAGAGCTTCTGTGTTCTCTAAGATAGACTTGAGGTCCAGTTACCACCAATTGAGGATCAGAGATACGGACATTCCTAAGACAGCGTTCAGGTCGAGGTATGGTCATTATGATTTTGTGGTTATGTTCTTCAGGCTAACCAATGCACTAGCAGCGTTTATGGACATGATGGATATGGTGTTCAAGGCATTCGTGGACAGCTTTGTCATTGTGTTTATAGACGACATCTTGATATATTCTAGGACCAGATAGGATCATGCCTCTCACCTGAGGTAAGTGTTAACAACATTAAGAGAAAATCAGTTGTACACCAAGTTCTCCAAGTGTGATTTCTGGTTAGAGCAAGTGGCCTTCTTGGGTCTCATTATTTCTAGTAAAGGTATTGCAGTGAACCCCGCTAAGATTGATGCAGTGAGTTTATGGGCCAGACCGACCACGGTCGTAGAGATTCACAACTTTCTAGGTTTGGCAGGCTACTACCGGAGATTCATCAAGGACTTTTCCACTAAAGTAGCACCCCTTACTCGGTTGACGAGGAAAAGTGTTGAGTTTTTTTGGGATGCCAGTTGTGAAGAGAGTTTCGCTTTGTTGAAGCACAGTCTGACATCTGCACCAGTGTTGTCAGTTTCGAGAGGAACAGGTGGTTTTGTTGTGTACAGCGATGCTTCTAAGTTTGGTTTGGGTTGTGTTTTGATGCAGCACAGTAAGGTAATTGCTTATGCTTCTCGTCAGCTGAAACCCTATGAGCAGAATTATCCGACTTACGATATGTAGTTGGCAGCAGTAGTCTTTGCGCTAAAAATTTGGAGGCATTACTTGTACAGTGAAAAGATTCAGATGTTTACGGACCACTAGAGTCTCAAGTACTTCTTCACTCAGAAGGAATTAAACATGAGGCAGAGGAGAGGGCTTGAGTTGGTAAAGGATTACGACTGTGAAATCTTGTACCATCCGGGTAAGGCCAATGTTGTGGCTGATGCCTTGTGCAGAAAGACGTCACATTCTATAGCCTTGTTGAGTTCCCAGCTTCCATTGCGGAAAGAGTTTGAGCAAGCCAGTATAGCAGTGTTGTTGGGAGAGGTTACCGCCAGGGCAGCCCAATTGACTGTGCAGCCTTTGATTAGACAGAGGATCATTGATGGCCAGCTGAGTGATCCCAAGTTTGAGCAGATTGATTGCCAGGGTTCAGGCAGACGGTGATTTTGATTTTGTGGTAGCACCATATGTTGGTTTAAGGTTTAGAGGACGCCTTTCTGTGTCAGCAAATGCTGGACTGCAAGTTGAGTTACTCACCGAGGGTCACAATTCCCCATTTACTTGGCACCCAGGAGGTACCAAGATGTATTAGGATCTTAGGCAGACGTTCTAGTGGAGCAACATGAAGAGAGAAATTACAGAGTTTGTTAGCCGGTGTCTCACTTGTAAGCAAGTGAAGGCTCCAAGACAGAAGCCCGCAGGTTTGTTGCAGCCATTGAGTGTGCCTCAGTGGAAATAGGAGGAGATCTCCATGGATTACATTTCTGGGTTGTTGAGGACACCGAGAGGGTTTACTCAGATCTGGGTGGTTGTTGACCATTTGACCAAGTGTGCGCACTTCATTCTCGGTGGGATAACTTACACCATGGAATAGTGGGCACAGTTATTTTTGGAGTAGATCGTTCTGTACCATGGGGTGCCAGCAAAGATTGTGTCTGATCAAGATTCCCGTTTTACTTCTCGCTTCTAGAGGGCACTCTAGAAAGGTTTGGGTACTAAATGTAGTTTCAGCACTGCTTTTCACCCTCAGACAGATGGGCAGACAGAGAGGGTGAATCAGATTTTTTAGGACATGTTGCGAGCCTGTGTGTTAGATTTTTTTTCCAGACAGTTGGGACCAGTATCTGTATTTTATGGAATTTTCCTACAACAACAGTTACCAAGCGACGATTCAGATGGCTCCGTTTGAGGCCTTGTACGGTAAGCATTGTAGATCTCTAGTGTTTTAGGAAGAGGTTGGTGACAGACAGGTTTTGGGTCTCGAGTTGTTAAAGCTGACTAACGACGCAGTTTAGAAAATGAGGGCTCTTATGTTGACGGTACAGAGCAGACATAAAAGTTATGATGATGTTCGACGTCGAGACTTAGAATTTGAGGGTTGTCAGCATGTGTTTCTGAAAGTGGCACCGATGCATGGAGTTTTAAGGTTCAGTAAGCGTGGTAAGTTGAGCCCTAGGTTTGTGGGCCCCTTTGAGATCCTTGAGCGGATCGGTCCAGTTGCTTATCGTTTGGCTCTGCCTCTGTCCTTGGCAACTGTGCATAATGTTTTCCACGTGTCGATGTTACGTCAGTATGTGGCAGACCTGTCTCACATCGTTGATTATGAGCCGCTAGAGCTGAACAAGGATTTGAGCTTCGAGGAGAAGCCTGTGCAGATTCTAGCCTGGGAGCGCAAGACCATGCATAACCAGGAGATCAGTTTGGTTAAGGTTCAGTGGCATTGTCAGAAGGCTGAAGAAGCAACTTGGGAGTTAGAAGATGAGATGAGGACTCACTACCCAGAGTTGTTTCAGTCTTAGGGAATTTCGAAGAAGAAAGTCATAAAAAGAGGAGTATATAACGGCCCAGGTTTTCATCTCGGTTCCCCAGGTATGTTTCTCTCTTGTCTCGGTTGTTTCGTTGGGCCGTTAAGGCAGTTCTAGCCTCCAGGGGTATTTTGGTCATTTTACCCCCAGGATTAGTTTGGTAAATTGTTGAGTTTCAGGGCCGCTCTTGTATTTAAGTGAGACCAGGGTTGTTTTGTGTTTTACAGGGCTTTGAGGCTAGTTTTGCAGTTGGGAGGTTTGTATGCTGTTTTGGATAAAAAGGGAGTTTTGGGTTTTAAGTGGATTTAATTAAAAAAGAAAAAAACGGGTTGCATATTTACGTTCTGTTCAGAAGCCAAAGGAGCGATCTCTTCTTCTTTTCCCCAAGCTCTAGTCGAAATGATAAGCGCCAAACGTTGCTTGATTTTTACAAAGCTAGAGGTCCTTCTAGGATCCTTGCAAAAACTCACAATGAAGGCTAACTT
>JBBMKA010094058.1:0-12830 GCA_037833695.1 Sechiopsis laciniata
CTTAATTAAATAATTAATCAATAATTATTTATAATTAATTTATCAAATAAATTAATTTCTCCTTATTAATATTTATTAAATAAATATTAAATTAATATATCCAATGTATATTAATTAGCAAGTGTAATAAATTAAACTCTATGCTCCTATTAATTATGTCCTACATGATTAATATGTGAATTTGAACTCTTCAAACTCACTCTCTAATAAAACAGTGTACCAGCAAATATGAGCTAGCCCGAGGACCGGTGGACCTATAGGTTGAAAGCTACAACAACCCGAGATCCAATCCCTATTCGTTAACTTCAGGCTTATTCCACAAAGGCATGTGCTGAACTCTTTCGCACTATAGGACAAGTTAACGTCTACAGATATAATCGGCCATCTGTCATATGATCCTTCACGAGCTTCTTCGTAATTCACAACTGGGACAAGAAATCCGTTCTACCCCTATGATTACATCTTTCTTCTTAAGCGCCACTGATTCCTCTATGAACAAGGCTTTATAATCCAACTATAAACCAATATCCTTTAGGGCCAATGAGAGGCAGGATCCCTTTGTCCAAGCCCCAGAATCAATTCTTAAGGGAACAACTCTACATCTTCCTCAAATTTCAGGAAGGCGTGAATTCTTTCTTATGATGTTACGCTCTTAGCCACTCACTATGGCAATCCCAAATGTGGGAGGCTTATTGACCCAGCGTTGTTTGGCTGGTATCACCCATGCACATTAAATGACGCTTCATATAGCAGGAGTTCACAACCCACTCAGGATTAAGATCACATCGACATACGATCATCCTTAGTGAAGTAGTTGATACGTTTCTATAACGGAATTACAAGATCGGTCATAAAACTTCTGGTCTCATCTTATGTAAAAACTTCTTTTTTCATAGGCACCCCTACTCGCATGTCTCCACATGAACAACCAGGATCGAGTTGTTTGCAACCTTTGCAAAGCAGGCCATACCAACAGTGTCACCAGGACTTAGGCACCCAACCTTAGTCCATATACTGCAGACGTTTTAGATTATTAACTTGGAACTAGATTCAATTGCACGTCTCATATACTTGTCCAAGTGTACATCCAAATAACCATGGGAATATCGCTATTAATTCAATTAATGCGATAAAGCTGAACGATGTTTGTATATTAAATGCGCAATTAATGAAAATAATTGCTTTTATTAATAACTGAAAAATAACATTAAATGTCTAACATTAAATGTTTATTCTTTAAATACAAACTACTAGGCCTTTAGGGCACAATCCCTAACAATCTCCCACTTGCACTAAAGTCCTAGTAAGACTTGTTACATGTAAAGCCAAACATCAAGCTCACATTTGCTCTAGACCGTAGGAGACGCCTCTCGTAGACCCAAACTGTTTAGGTGACCCTCGAACACTTTAGCTGGGAGAGCCTTTGTAAAAGGATCGGCAACATTGTCAACCGTGTTAATCTTGGTGACAATAACTTTGCCCCTATGCACTATCTCTCTAATGAGGTGGTGTTTCCTCTCTATATGCTTCCCTCGTTTATGGCTTTTAGGTTCCCTAGAGTTAGCCACAGCTCCGCTGTTATCACAATATAAAGTGATCGACTTATCCATACCCGGAACCATTTCTAAATCTGCTAGAAAGTTTCACAACCATACTGCCTCTTTTTCTATTTCACAAGCAGCTACGTACTCAGCTTCCATAGTGGAGTCTGCGATGCATCCTTGCTTGATGTTCTCCAAACTACAGCTGCGTCGTTGAGGGTGAATACTGAACCTGATGTGGACTTCCTCGAGTCCTTATCAGTTTGAAAATTAGAGTCTGTGTACCCAGTAAGGATCAAATCCTTAGAACCGTACAGAAGCATATAATTTCTCGTTCTCCTAAGATACTTCAGAATATTCTTAACCGCAATCCAGTGATCCATTCCTAGATTTGACCGATATCTGCTAACAATGCCAACCGCATAGCAAATGTCAGGTATTGTACACAACATAGCGTACATTAAGCTCCCTACTGTCGAAGCGTAGGGTATCCGTCTCATTTTCTAAACATCTTGAGGTGTCTTAGGACTATTATCCTTAGACAATGAGATTCCATGCCTAAAAGGTAAATGACCTTTCTTGGAATCCCTCATAGCATACCTGACAAGCATCTTGTCAATATACGACGTTTGAGACAAGGCTAGCTTTCTCTTGCATCGATCCATTATTATCTGGATCCTAAGTACTTACGAAGCATCACTGATAGCTCTCAAATAAAGCATATTTTAGGCTGTCTTAGTTAGCATTATTCTGGAATTAAAGGGGGAAATCAAGCATTAATAGAAGAAATACAATGAAATAACTTAGAAAGTCAGCATGCATTCATAATCGAGTATCAGCAGCGTAGTTTCATGTTTTTAGCATAAATCTTAAGTAAATTATGCCTAATCAATGCTAATGATAGGACTTATTAATTACACCACGGAAAGAACAATCAGCGCGAGCGATGAGGAGCAGCGCAAAAAGGCACAAATTCAAGATAAAAAAACACGCTCGAGAAAGATACGCCGACAAGGAAATAATCAAGACTTAATCAAGTAATCAAGGCAGCGTCAATCAAATAAATTCCGACAGAAATTAAGGAACGCTGCATTAATGAAGATTTCACGGCTCACCTCGACTTGGTGGCCAAGTAATTCAATCTTATAAATACGGAGACGTGGGGCTGAGGAAGTTAAGCTGTTCGGTCGGCCATGAAGCCTATCATGGAGAGAAGTAATTGGTGGTATCGTAGAAGTCAATGATAAGGGGGCTGCACACCTTCGGCTGTTCCAATTCCATTTTACTGTTTTATTAGGAGTAGTATGTAGATTTAAACATTTCTTAGTTGCAATAAAATCATCTGGTTTACCTTCTATTTAATGTTTATCTCTATAGCTGTAGGAGTTTATGTTTGCTATTCATAAATAAAAGTATGCTAGGAGCGTAGGTCATTGAGTTTTACACTGCTGCATGTTAATCTTTATATACATGCGTTGCTTAGCTACCCACGCGTATACCTTGTGGTGAGATCGGAAGAAGAAACCGCATGTTCACCCAGTATGCTACATTAGGTTGTGTGAACGTCTGTCCACTACTTAGAGTGTTAGGAATAATCTCACTAATGTTTGCGTTGCCCTGTTGCCAAGTATGGAGTTCATAGCAAAAGCTAGTTCTGCCATAGATCATTAAGTGCGGGGGTACTTATTTGTTAGGGAAGCAATACTCTCGTTGACTAGTCCGCAGGCTTAGAATTCTTTAGGATTGTTAGTTTAGCATTACTCATTGCATCATATTTAATTTCAGCATCTTATTTATTTCATGACTGCATTTCAACCAAACCACAAAAACTTAAACACACATATTTACTTTTATACACGACTCTAACTTAATAGCATTATCTCTAGACATCAATCTCTGTGGGATCGATAAAATTATATACTTATTACTTGCTGCAATTTCTGACCGCGTATACTTACCCGTAAGCGATTCTGAGTTACACTTAGGTTAAGTTGGCTTTGAATTAATTACGGAATATTATATTAACATTGGAATTGCAACCCATCAAGTTTTTTGCCCCATTGCTGGGGATTGATTATTTAGAGTTAATATCTTTAAGGAAGAGTAGTTTTTATTATCTAAAAGGTTGCAATTTTTAATTTTAGAAAAATTAAGATTCAGAGCAATACAACCAACAGGAAAACAGAGGCCCATAGCAAAACATTACCACAGTCTCAAACACTAAATGACATTAAATCATTTTGCAAATCAACAATGGATGTATAATGATAGTTCGCAGCAGATATACGAATTTCAGCACCAAGGCTATGCAGAAGAGATCCACACAATACAATTCTGCTCAAATGAGAACTATCAGTCGCAATTTTGGGAAGATCATAGCCGCATCTATCAACATTAATTCAATCCACAAGGAGGTCGCTGCAACCTGGAACATACATAGGACACTAGAAGTCATGAATCTGGTAGTCTATTGGACATGCATGTGTAGACTCTAGAGGACACAATTATAGAAGAAGAAGAGCAGCTAAGATGAATACAATGGATGAGGGACAATGGTATTATATCAGAACCTTAATGGCCCAACACTAAAGATCTACAATCTCTGACGAGACCAACAGTAGAACGCTCAGCAAGCAGTAGCGACATATGTAGAGGCTGATATACTTAATGAAGGTAAAGTGATAGATCTTTTTGGTGAGGGAGAACTCTGATAGGAAGATTTTTTATTGGCCACAATCGCGAGAGCAAGAAAAGCCAAGGAATTATAGCTTGCAGCATAAATAGACAAAGAATAAGAGCGACGTTATAAGGAACAGGAGGAAGCACGGACAAAGTTCGCCACCCCTACCAATCTAGAGACTGACAAAACAGAATGTGTTGTGGAGGGAAACGAAGTGAGTTCCAAAAATGATACTGAGCAAAACTCGAATGATGAAGGCAAAAATGAAGATGAGAATCTTCAAAAAGAAGGCATGGAAGGTAATGAACCTGCTGATCCAATTGAAGAGGTTCTACATAAAACTGGAAAGAGAGATGCAGAATTAATTACTCAGTAGGAAAACGATTATAACGCTAAAGATCACAGACCACCAGCAATGGTACCTGAGATTTTCTCGTTCACAGAAATACATACATCGTAGGAATTGATTCGTTGAAGACAGCGACGCTTGGGCAATTCAAATGAGCTTCAGCAGAGAACTACGCATCTTATCAACGCTTGGGTTGGTAGGAAGCCCATACATCAAGGCACATGACGAAGAAAGGCACGAAAAGGCGATAAAAGATGGCTTCGCCCAAAAAATTCTTAAATGGCCCAAAGCAAGGATAAATCAGGCCGGACGAAATTAGTGCAAAGGTTCTGCCCAGATCTGCTCAGCAGCATTCTTAGAATGCGAAAATCCTGTATTTCTGACTTTATGCAAAATATTTATTGTTTTACAATAGGTAGTTTTTCTATTTTATGTAGTTTTATTTTTAATTTTCCTTAAGTCATTTGAATTCGTAATTTTAGGAAGTTTTTCTATATATATATATTTTTTATTATTTATTTACACCGTTTATAGGAAGTTTTCCATGTTTACAATTTTTCCGTATTGAATTCGATTTTTTTTTAGTTGGAAAGGAATTGGTTCAAATTAAGGTGGAAAATTTTAGTTTTCCTTTTGTGATTAATTCTTCGCTTACACGAGGATTTCCAAAATCTTTGGAATTATGTATAAACCTTGTGTGTGGAAGAATCGACCACTGCAATCTAATCTCAGTCTTGAAAGCTAAGAACTCTGCAAATGGTCTCAAGCAGCACTTTACCTCTGATGGGTAAGGAAGTGGAAGGCATTGGTAATCAAGGCCCAACAGAATCAGCCGAGGCCAAGTATGCGGCATTGCTTAGGAAGAGATTTTTGCAGGATCATGGCTGGCCGGAGGCGTTCATTGCAAAGGCCAACTTTCAAAAGATAGAAATCATAGGATGGGCAAGCATAGCCACGCCAAGAATAGAGGTAAGGCAGGATTGAGTTTGCTAGTTCTATGCGAATCTAAACAGAGAGGAGAAATTCTTTTCTCGGGTCGAAGGACAACTGATTGATTGCACGTCGGCGGATTTAAATGAAGTCTTCTATGTACCATAAGAACCTAGAGAGGAAGGCCAAAAGCTATTGAAGAAACCTACTAAAGCGCAATTGCAGGAGTGCGTAAGGACGATTGGAGTAAAGAATGCCAAATGGAAAAATTGATTGTTGTTCTCTATAGATTGTGTTATGCCAGAATTGTGTAGTTGAATTATATTCATAAAAAACACGATTATGCCCTCGTCAAACGTGAAGGTAGTAAGTAGGGAACAAGCATTGCTGCTCTTTGCCATCATAAGCAGAGTGAGTATTAATTTGGGAAAGATAGTGGAAGGACAAATTCAGTGATGGGCTTCGATACATCGTAGGAAGATGTTCTATCCGCATACAATTACACGGCTGTGTATGGAGCAAGGAGTTCAAATGAAAATAACAGATAGATTGTTAAAAATTCGTCCAAGGAAAGTAGAAATTATGGCAGAAAAGAACAGAGAAGAGAATAACAAGACATTCATGAACATAGATAGTCTAGTTCAACAATTTGAGACGTTGTTCAGAAATTCGGATGACTACTGGGAATATGCGAATGCAAGGGACGAGTTAATTGTAAAAGATGAAAAGGCACTTCAAGAATACTCCGAATGGCCAAAATTTCCAAAACGGTTGTTGGATATGGAGAATAGCAAAGGGAAAGGAAAGAGCAGCGACAATGCGAACAAATAGATGTAAGTCCCATTCTCTTTTACTATGCTTACTGCATTTTATTTCTTTTCGCATGCATTTCATGAGTAGTCGCAATTTTATAGGATTATGCATTTAGGATGCAAGTTATTTGAATTCCCGTAGTATTATTTATAAAATCCAGCAATTTTCCTTTTGAAGTCGACTGAGCATGATTATCACAAAACTAAATTTGGCAGAAACATTATTTCAATTAGAAGAGTTCTTAAGTTCCCTTAGATTCAAACCTAGCATTAGAATAATCCTGATCATAAATGACAGAAAGAACAAAAAATTTGCAAGGAAGTTTTAGCACTTACGATAGAGTAGAGCAATTGTAGTAATAGCTAAGTTTGGGGGAACTAAGCCTCACCTTCATTGAGGACAATGAAGAATTTAAGTTTGGAGTGAGGGCAGCCCGAGAAGTGTTCAGTAAAAAAAAAATTAAAAATAAAGATCAACCTACTCTGGCAAAATAAGAAGGTCAAGACAGGCGTATGAGCCCAAGGATACCTTAAGTATTCCGCTGACTATGTTAGCATAAGCTTAAAATTCTTCTGCTTAGAGAAATTGTTTGATGTATAAGTGATTTATGCTAAAAACTACGAAATTTAGTAGATATGAGTGCAACCTAAGAGGAATGCGAAAGGCATAACTAAAATCCTCAATGGATATAAGGACCGGAACAAATACCTTAGCAGAGTAAGTTGGGCAAACTTTAGACTCGAAGTGATTGCGATATAATAGACTGAGTAATAAGGAATACTTGCAATGAGGAACAATCTGTCAATCATGGTAAGGAAGATTTTAAGGTTAAACCTGAATCTTTAGGAAAGTTTGAAAACTGAAAGGAAAAGGAAGTTTCTCGCTAGAAATATGACATGCGATAAGAATTGCTAAAGTAGATGGAAAAAAAGGGTAAAAATACTGAAATAACTAGGAATGAGCTAACTAGGCAAATACGCATTACTTAAGGACAAGTAATGATGTAAGTTTAGGTGTTTGATAGCTCTCAAATAGAGCATATTTTAGGCTATCTTAGTTAGCATTATTCTGGAATTAAATAGGGAAAGCAAGCATTAATATAAGAAATACGATGAAATAACTTAGAAAGTCAGCATGCATTCACAATTGAGCATCAGCAGAGTAGTTTCATGTTTTTAGCATAAATCTTGAGTAAACTATACCTAATCAATGCTAATGACAGGACTTATTAATTACACCACAGAAAAGACAATCAGCGCGAGCGATGAGTAGCAGAGCAAAAATGTGCGAATTCAAAATAAAAAAATTACTCTCGAGAAAGATACGCCAACAAGAAAATAATCAAGAATCAATCAAGTAATTAGGGCGGTGTCAATCAAATAAATTCTGACAGAAATCAAGGAACGCTGCATTAATGAAGATTTCACAACTCACCTCGACTTGGTGGCCAAGGAATTCAATCCTATAAATACGTAGACATAGGTCGAGGAAGTTGAGCTGGTCGGTCAGCCATGAAGCCTATCGCGGAGAGAAGCAATTGGTGGTGTCGTAGGAGCCGATGATAAGGGGACTACACACCTTCGACTGCGCCAATTCCATTTTACTGTTTTATTAGGAGTAGTCTGTAGATTTAAACATTTCTTAGGTGCAATAAAATCAACTAGTTTACCTTCTATTAGATGTTTATCTCTATAGCTATGCTGTAGGAGTTTATGTTTGCTATTCATAAATAAAAGTATGCTAGAAGCGTAGGTTATTGAGTTTTACACTGCTGCATGTTAATCTTTATATATATGCGCTACTTAGCTACCCAAGCGTATACCTTGTGGTGAGATCGGAAGAAGGAATCGCATGTTGACCCAGTATGTTACATTAGGTTGTGTGAACGTCTGTCCACTACTTAGAGTATTAGGAATAATTTCACTAATGCTTGTGTTGCCCTGTTGCCAATTATGGAATTCATAGCAGAAGCTAGTTCTGCCACAGATCAGTAAGTGTGGGAGTACTTATTTGTTAGGAAAGCAATATTCTCGTTGACTAGTCCACGAGCTTAGAATGCTCTAGGATTGTTAGTTTAGCATTACTCATTGCATCATATTTAATTTTAGCATCTTATTTATTTACATGACTGCATTTCAACCAAACCACAACAATTTAAACACACATATTTTACTTTTATGCACAACTCTAACCTAATAGCGTTATCTCTAGCAACAATCTCTGTGGGATCGATAAAATTCTATACTTATTACTTGCTGTAATTCCCGACCACGTAAACTTGTGCGTAAGTGATTCTGAGTTACACTTAGGTTAAGTTGACTTTGAATTAATTACGGAATATTATATTAGCATCGGAATCACAACCCATCAGTCACCCAAATCCTTCATCTGTAATTGGTTAGCTAGCCATTGCTTGATATCAGTCAACACTCTTACATCATTTCTAATGAGTAAGATGTCATCTATATATAATAATATGAATACTACTTTATTGTCATTGATTTTTTTGTAAACACAAGGCTCATTAATGTTCTGCTCAAAACCATATGATTTGATTACATCATCAAATCTCTTGTTCCAAGACCTATACGCTTATTTCAATCCATAAATGGATTTAACAAGTTTACAAACTTTTTGCTCTTGTCCTTTTGACTCAAACCCCTCTGGTTGGTTCATAGATATCCTCTTCAAGATTGCCATTTAAGAATGCAGTCTTGACATCCATCTGCCATATCTCATAGTCATCATATGAGGCAATAGATAAGAGGATCCTTATAGACTTTAACAAGCAACATGGGAGAAGGTTTTTTCATAATCCACTCATTCTCTTTGAGTGAAGCCCTTTGCTACAAGTCTAGCTTTGAAGGTTTGCACCTTTCCATCTACACCCATTTTTCTCTTATAGATCCACTTGCACCCAATAGGCCTTACATCCTTTGGTGCATCTACGAGCGACCAGACTGAATTGAAGTACATCGACTCCATTTCAAGTTTCATGGCTTTAATCCATTTTTATCAGTTAATATTCTCCATTGCATTTCTAAAAGATCGAGGATCTTTAACATTATCCTGGATAACGTTGTGTGTCTCCAAGACACCTACATAGGGAACTTGATTATTTCTAATCCTCCAACTACGTCAAGGTAAACGTCTTTTTTGACTGGGTGGAATTTGTATGTTAAATCCCAAGGATTCATCAACTATCCCACCTGATGAGTTTCCAGCATCCAATGCTAGTGAGCTGTCAACAACCCTTGTTGACCCTCTTGCAACAACACTTGCTGTAGAATTTGTAGCATCATTGAAAAATAAATTTTTCAACACTACTGTCGATCGAGGTTTATGGTCTGTAACATAATGCTCTTCTAAGAATTTTGCATTTGTTGATACAAACACCTTATTCTCATCAGGGTTATAAAAATAATCCCCTTTCGTTTGCTTGGGGTAGCCTACAAATAGGCATAACTTTGAACGTCGTTCTAATTTCTTTGGATTTACAGTCAGTACATAGGCCAAACATCTCCAAATCTTGAAGTCACATAAACTACCTTTACGTCCCCTGCATAATTCATAGGGTGTCTCCAAGACACTCTTTGTGGGTACCATATTCAAAATATATAATGTGTTCCATTTTACTAACGCTTATCCCCAAAACAATATCGACAGTTGAGCAAAGATCATCATCGACCGAACCATTTCTAAAAGGGTTCTATTTCTCCTTTCTAAAACACCATTCTGCTAATGTGTTCCAGGCGCCGAGAGTTGGGATATTATTCCATATTCTACCAAGTAGTTTTGAAATTTTAGGTCCATATACTCTCCATCACGATCCAATCGTAGTGTTTTTAATCCTTTTATCTTATAAGTTCTCAACCTCAGCCTTAAACTCTTAAAAATTTTCAAGAGTCTCCCACTTGTGCTGCATTAGATAAATATGCCCATATCTAAAGTAGTCATCCGTAAAGGATACAAAGTACTCATACCCTCCCTGACCTCTAACATTCATCCAACCGCATAGGTCTGAATGTATAAGTTCTAAGGGTTGGTTGGCTCTAGCTCCCTTTATTGTAAAGGGTCTTTTGGTTATCTTGCCTTCTATGCAAGATTCCCATACAGGTAAAGTGTCCATCTCTAACCTAGTTAGAGAACCACTTTTTACCAACCTTTCAATCCTATTGAAATTTATATGACCTAATCTTAGATGCCAAAGATATTAAGAGAAATTCTTTGTCTTTTTATTTGTTCTACTATTTGCTGTTTTAAAGAATTTAATATTTAGAAGTGTCTTACAAACTCTAGGTTTGAGCATATACAAGTTATTTTTGTTAATTGACGAACAAAGCTCCTAGCCATTCTTTGAAATAGAAACTGAATTTCCATTAAAATTTATTGAATGAAATTGTTCTACAAGGCAAGAAACCGAGGTTCCTTTTAATTCGAGGAACCAACAACACATTCTCTAAAAAAAGAATTGCTAAAAAATAACTTAACACTTCCAACAACTATTGTCGAAACAACTTCACTGATCCCCACCTTCAAGGTTATCTGGCTAGGTTTTAATTGCTCTCAAGAGTCACTTCCCAGAAATGAAGAACAAATGTGATTAAGTGGTGCCCGAATCTAATATCCAATCATTGGATGATTCTTCCACAAAACAAGACTTTAGAACTAGTAAATGAGATTTACCCTCTTTGTCTTTCTTCTATCCTTTGTACTCAGGACAAGTCCTTTTCCAATGACCAAGATTTTGACAATGGAGACATTTTCCATCCTTCTTAGTCTTGACTTTCCTTGGAGAGCTGTGCTTATTCTTGCTCCTACCAATCTTCTTCTTCTTTGAGAACTTTACCTTAAAGGTCCGACCTTTAGGCTTGGTCCCTGAACCCATGGTTCGAGGACTCTTATTCTTGCTGACAACATTTTCCTCCCCCTCTTTGTCCTTGACTTTCATCATGGACTCAAAGGTTTGAAGTTCATTAAGAAGAGTAGTGGGGTTAAAAGCAATCTTGTTCATAACAATATTGCTATTAAATTGTAAGAAGCTACTTGGTAGCATCTCAAGAATAAGTTTTACCTGACTAGATTTGTCTATTACGACTCGAAGAGCATCATGCTTTACCTGAGACGACGACTGCCCAAACATCTCATGAAATACTTTCATCATCTCTAAAGCAGTTACCATGTTCTCCAGTTCATGGCTAGAATGTTCGAGACACTTGCTAAGATATAGACCCTTACCTTTTGTTAGCATTTTGTCAATGATCATGCGCCTCACGAGCATTTTATACTGCATTAGGTGCCGGTGCCAGAGGACATTCCTCCGTGAGAACAAAATTCTTGTTATCAACAACAAGAATCGTGTTGATATTGTTTTTCCATGTAGTATAGTTTTTCTCCAGTTAATTTATCAGTTGACATTATTGAGATAAGTGATTTAGACGTTGTGCCGAAAATAAGAAAAAAGAAAATTTCAGTTTGATTGCCATTTAAAAACGTCTTTCATAGGTTTTTGCATAAAAATGATTTTAAAACTTTCCAAGTTAAAATCAATAGAAAACCCTACAATTGTTTAATATTAATGTCATGGTGCAACTACAAAGGTTTAGAGTAAGTGTCGTCGAATGATAAGTCAAGTATTCCTCCCTAGCATGAGACTTTTCTCAACCAGAAACTCAATACTAAGATAACTTTTATCCCTATGGTTCCAGCTACCATTTTTTTTTATCTAGGACTTGGCTAACTCCTTAACCAATCCCTTGATAGTGTAGCCCATCAATTTGAACATGTTAATATCTCTCAATAAGTACTGTCGAATGATAAGTCAAGTACCGATCGAGATCACAGTCCTATCCCTTTCAGGAAACTCACCCTGATATTGACCCTAGTGAACATACATCGAAGGGGGCCGACTCAAACTGTCAACACGTTGCCCCACTAGGATCTCATGATGCAAGTTCTTGATGGAGATCTTAGGATCAGTTGACACTGATCCTTCTCCCACTATTTATTTTTTAATAGGGTTTCCTCCCACTCAGATGAACTAGGCTAATCTTGTTCATTCAAGTCTCAATCTGTTGCCTATCTTGGTTAGATTGATTTTTAATGTGAATTGCCAAGTTTTTACTCTAATACTAATCACATTATTTGAGCTTACACAAAATGATCTATAATTCTTGGCCGTTTCAACCCCCAGGTCGCGTTCCCAAGTAGAGGTGTTTCGTAAACCGTCATCTTAAATACTTCTATCCTTCGGCATAACCTTCCTTAGGTAGGGTTCCCTCCCAACCTATCCTTACAGAATCAAATTGCTTTTTGATTAATCCTATTAACTAAAGATTTAAGTGATAGCAATTAATCATATTAATTCTATCAACTTTGATAGATTATTAGGCTCTACCCCTTTTAAAACCATTTTAAAAGAATATATTCATTATTGTAGCAGATTTAAAATGAATATTGTTTGGGTTCTATTTTGAAAAACTAATTTTTAAATATATATAATCCATACATTCAACAT
>JBBMKA010094079.1:0-12828 GCA_037833695.1 Sechiopsis laciniata
TAATTCTATTATAGCAAATTCTTGATAAAAATATATTCTTTTAAGCTAGATTAACTCTCAATTCTTGAGAGTTATCAATATTCATGAAAATCAAATTGGAATTTTGCATTGAACTCCAAAAAGAAAAACTATAAATTTTTAACGTCATTTTTTTATAAATAAAATTTAGTTTTAACCACAATAAAATCTACCAATTCTTGTTTATATACTTTTAATAAAATTTGAAAAAATTGGTCATACAATTAGTTAATGGTCGATTTCATAAACTTAACTCTTCATACAAAGAGGATCAGGTGAATAGTTTTCTCAACAAAATCCAAAGTCCTACGGGAGACTCAAACTTATTAATGGCAAAACTAACTACAACCTAATTATATTGACTCTTTCACAAATTTCTATGAGAGGGATCAAAGATTAAATTTTTGGGATAACTTAACGGTATTAATGTGATTCAAGAGGTCATAGTTTAATTTCCTACACTATTCTTGAATTAAAAAAAAAAAAAAAAACCTAACAACATGCAATAAAATTAATTAGAGAAGATGCTTTAAACAGTTAAATTAAACAACCAATTCAACTTAAGCAAAGATACATTACTTTTTAATCAAACAAATGAACCCTATTTTTTCGAAAATGAATCTTTAAACTATGATATAATAAATTATTTAAACTAGAGTGGAATCATTCTCAAACCACGCTATAAGAAAAAAAAAATTTATTAAAAATTAAAAGAGTAAAACTCAACCATAGAATGAAGCAACAAGAAATTCGTGAAATTAGATGTCAACTACAAAATAATAATAATAAACCCACAAGAGAATAATCATGCAACTACAAACGCTTGTCTCTCTAACCTTTTAGAGAGGGGTTTTGTTATAAAAACGACAATCAACAATCAAATTGAAAAGAAAAAAAAAACATAAAAAGAAGAAGACACATAATTTACATGGTTCACTAACGGTATGTTAGCTACATTTACGGACAGAGGAGAAAACGTTTTATTAAGGAGATGACGAAAAATACAGAATGTCAATGGGGGTTAAGGTTTAATTCGAATTTATATAGTGCACTCTCATTAAACCCTATTATAGATAAGACCCAATTATATATAAGCCCTTATACGAAAATAAAAACCTGAGCACAAGAGCCCCGTCTCGCTGACCACGCAGCGAGACTAACAGTTCAAGGCATATCTCAACCGGCTTTGCTAGGATTTTTCTTTGGAAGGCTTGTCCTCGAAGTTAGAAGGCTTTATGCTCAAGGTTGGAAAGTCTTGTACTTCAAATTTGGAGAAATTCATTCTTCGAAGTGGGGAAGGCTTGCTCGCGGGAGTAGGATTCCGTCTTAGATTTTTTCGAGCAGTGACTTTAAGATTGAATCTAGGTGAGTTTAGTTTTTCCTTCCTCTGTGGAAAAAAGGGGAAAAGAGGGCGACTTCTTAATCCGATGAGAAGGGATAGGCTGAGGATGGGGAAAATGCCCTTTTAACTAGAAAAAATGAGGTTGAAATAATGGTTTGGAGAGAAACCGGGAAAACAAAGGTCGAAAATGGGGACAGTTCTCTGCTTTAAAGAAAGTGGATTAAATGTTCGCTAGGATTTTACAATTGATGAGAGGAGAGGAGAGTAAGAGGAAGATGAAGAGAAAGTTGAATGATTTAGAGGTATATGTACTTCTTTGGAGATTGATGTTTTCGAGAGATATTGCAGAAATCTTGTTTGGGGATTGGTGTTTAGGACGAGATGTTTATTTTATATATTTTTTATGGTAATCATTGTATATTTGTCCCAATTTATAAATTTAATATATTTTATTTTATATTATATGGTTGAGAATTAGATGAAGTTGATATAACATTTGATCGGATTAGATAGAAGGTTTGATGAGATATTGGAGAAGAGGTTGAAGAGGAGTTGAGGAGGGATTGTGATGTACTAAAAACAAATAAGGAGTTGAAAACCTATTATATTACGATATATATAGGATCCACAAGCAAAGCAGTAGAAGATAAGTACCTCAGAGAAAAGGGAAACTCAATACCATTAGTAACACTCAAAGTTGGCGATAGGCCTTAGAGAATTAACTGAAAATAGGCCAAAAAGACCATCAAGGTGGGATTCAGATGCTATCAAAGAGATCGAACCTTACGAATAAGAAGGTGCTCCAATAGCAAGCATTGGCTCCTAACCTCAGCTACCAACATCAATTGATCGAAAGGAAGTGGAAGCAAGAGCATCAACTTAATAATGGCTTAGAAAGAATGCGCTTTTGAGCCTTGGCTTCCTACCGCTCTTTACAACCTAAGAGGGAGTCTCTGGGTCCACATTTCAACTCCTTTCCATTCCTCTCCTCAACCCCAAAATTCAATCACCTCATAACAAGTAACTAGCAATATAATTAAATTTTTTTAAAAAAAATAAAAATCCTAACAAACATTTAATCCTAATTAAATGGGATACATTTCTATTGGGTCCATTAGCCCGTGGTATGGACATGAGATTTCACTAGATAAACTACCAATTAATCATAAACGATTTACACTAAGTTATTTCTCATGTTTACACGTCCTTGATCTCAAATTCTTAATTTCTCATACTTTATTCCCAATTCTTTGGGAGCTAAAGCAAGTTAAACAATTCCTTGATATTTAAATATAAATCTTATTAACTTTGAAAATCATCAATGACCAAATTTGAGTTCAACCACTCAATCTTAATTTTCAATCATTTTACATAATCATAGCGAAAACCTTAGACAAATAAGTTTGACTAATTTAATAACATAGCCAAATTCCATAAAAATATATCTTAAGATATCACAAATATAAATTCTAATAATTATATCAATCTTTAATCAGTCACAAGCTCACCACAAACCAAAGTAAGAGAGTTAGTCTTTTTTTACGTCGGTGATGGTTTGATTGACACGCGTAATCGAGCACCCACAATAGTGATCTAAGCAACTGAACTCAATAATATCCCTTTTGGAATTCAAAACGAGGCGATGATGCATCACTGGAATGTTGCTGGAAGCTAGGCTAATAGAAGGTTATTGTTTTTCAAAAATTGAAAATATTTGCATCCATAATCATAAATATGGTTTAATACTATAATATTAATATTTATTAATACAATATTAAATATTATTATTAAAGTAATGGGTATTATTACAGTATTATTTATTATTAATATCATATCATTATTAATCATATGATTATGATTGATAAATTTTTTTTTTGTAATTATTTTTTAAATTTAACTAATTTTGTAAGTTAATAAAAAGCACTTGTGAATAGTACTGTCCTTCCCCTACTCATCATGAACGTAATTTGATGTTAAAAATAGTGAATTTTACAAGAACGTTTACCGCTATAACAAAAAAAAAAATGCAAACAATCAAGTAAATAATAAAATTTTAATTTATTTGTAGTTAAAATAATAATAATAATAAAAACCTTCCAAAGTTAATGATATAACAAAGTTTGTCAATTACATTATACACTTCGACTTATTGACTTCTTCAATTAAGTGTATAATGGATAAATCTAAAAATTAAGGGTATAATGGAAATAAAAATATTTTATTTTCAAAATTTTACTAATTTTGTAATATATAGATTTTTTTTTTTTTTTTACAATATTTATAAAATTAATGGCTAGAATAAAAATATTTTTGGTAAATTTGGACGACAAAACAAATTTCCAATTTTACTTGTAAAAATGGAGTGAAATATTTTTACTTTGGGTGTGTTTCTTATTTTTTTTAGTTAGAAGGACGTGTTTGAATTGAACGGCAACGCGGTGGACGACTTAAAAAAGTTAATAATTAATAAAATAAAAACAAAAAGGAAAATGTGGTTTTTGAAAATGGTAAGGTATTGGTCAAACGCGGCAGTGTAGTGACGTGGCCAGGCTAGGCCTCGAGCGCCGCCACGTGGATTGCAGACACGCTGAAAATAGGTGGGGACCACTCCAGCTGTGTTAAAAACATGTTATCTATCTCTATCCCACTTTCTCCTTTTTATTCTCTCTTTTCATCCAATATAATTATAGATTGCTTTTTCTGGTTTTTGGGAATCAAATATTCAAGTTTAACCATTTAAGTTAAATAGTTTTATATCTATTTCATAAGCAAAAATTAATGGAAAATTGCTCTCCGTACCAATTGTGTTTCTATAGCATTCTTTTTTTAAAAAAATCTTACATGTATAATATATTTAAGTGGATTTTTAAAAAATGAATTTTGCCCTTGATCGATAGTTATTATCAATTGAACTGATGAAAAATTATTACCAAACTAAATGAAAACTATCAACTAATTGATTGAAATGTGAATACTTTTGTCATTTTATAAATACAGTCTCAATTTTCTATCATAAACGTAATTAATTTTAAAACAAAGTGTTATTAATGATATTTTTTTGTTTTTTTGCTTAAATCCCCAAAATTAATTTACTCTTAAACTTTTAGCCATAAATAAATCTCTAAATTAATAATTTTACAATTAATCCAAATATTTTTTATTTTTAAAATTTGTTTGCCGTTTGGAAAAAAAAAAGAAAGAAAAGAAATTGACATTTGAGAAATTTCACAACTACCCTTTAACTAAATCCTTTAAAACTTGCAAATATCAACTATTTAAGTCCTAAAATCAAGCACACAACACACGCTCGTGATTATCATCGTTTTCAACCTATTGGTCGGTTTTCTAAAAAGCTTTGACCGGCGACTATAAATATTCAACCAAATATATTTTAGTAGAACCTTTATAATGTTGTTAAATGCCTGTAAATTTAAGAGAATTGTATTCGATGTGTTGAATAAAATTTACAATCAATGAAAATGAATAATCACTACATAAAATTCAGAAAACGACAAAAAAGGAAGAAACCTCAATAATTTAGGCTGGAAGACTAATCAAGGATTGTTGTGTGGATGAATGCAAATGGAGAATATTTAGAAACATAGAAGTTACATCCCATAATTGGATTTGGTAGGTAGATAATGGTTTTTTTTTCCTTTTTTTTTTTTTTAATATTAAAATACAAATAAGGTGCAGTCTCAAGTTGGTTAAATAAAAGAAATCGTGAATTTATAAGAGAGTACACATATCTTTCATTGGTATGAAATTTTTTGGGAACAACAAAAAAACAAAACCATAAAGTTATGTTTAAAATCGACAATATCAAAGATTACTCGATGGATGTGTTGTCGTTTCTTAACAAGTGGCATCAGAATGGTTCTCTAGACTTAACCAGTATATATATATAGAATAATTTTCAAGTATGGAACATTTATGAGCCTCAAAATGTATGTCATAGTCCTAATGAAAATATGTAGCGTTAAGCCGTGCTTCGATGAGAAATGCTTATGAAATGTTTAACTATTATAAACGGTCGATTATGGATTATCGATATTTGAGTGAAAATTATTATAAAAATGATTATATAATAAAATAATGTTTAAAATGCATATTATTATAGCATGAATTAAGATGAATAGGGTTTAGAAGGTAGATTATTATAAAAATAATTATATTTAGAATTTTATTTTTTTAGTTTGCTTTTTTATATTGAAATTAAAAAAAAATGAAATAAAAATACTATTCTTACAAAAATTTATCAAGAAAAAAATGAAGTGGCCTATTATTTCATTTTCTTTTGGGCAAATTTAGGTAAAATAAAAGTCAATCTTGAATTGAAAATTAATGGATTAAATTCATTAATTAGTGGTCATTTAATTTATTGATGTAGTTATTATAAGTAGGGGTATACATGAGTTGGGTTGGATTGAGTTGAAAAAGGTTTTCAAGCCAACCCAAATTTTTGGGTTGGTCATTTTTCCAACCCAATCCAACTCTTATATTTTGGGGTTGAGTTGTGTCATTGAGTTCAATAATAGATTATAAATATAAATATTTTTTTTAATCAAATCAATTCTACATTATACATAAACAAAATACTTCCAATAAGGTAATGAAATGAATATAAATATTAAATATTTAAAATGTACAATCAAAAGTCACTCATTATTAATCCTACAATCATAGTTCAGGTAGAATATTCCAACTATAGAACATAAAACAAATAGATAATTAAAACAACAAAAATAGACGATATAATTCGACATCCATATGACAAATATATAATTAAAATCAATAAAGATAGATTACATAATTTGACTATATATTTTATCATGATATATAAATTATGAAGACTTGAAAAAATATTAAAGAATATGAGAAAATAAAAAGTCTAACAATAATAGTTAAATAAAATAAATATACGCATGTATAGTTAACTATGTTATAGGTATTTTTTTTTTAACTAAATAATTAATTCGGGTTGGGTTAGGTTAATTTTACGTAACCTTTGACCCAACCCAACCTGTAAGGACCCGACCCAAACTAGAGTCTAAACCTAAGTCCTTAAGTCTAAATACATGAAAACGATGTTCGACATATAGGGCATGTGTAAAAACAAAACCTCTTTAAATACAATTCCTCAAAGTAAGGGTTTATAATACATTAAAGGTGATAAAAAGAATCATAGGGTACCTAAGAGTTAAAACATAAAAGCTTGGTCAAACATATACAACTTATCGTGCCCCTAAATAGTTCATGCAGAAAGAATAAACTAAAAGATTCAAATAGAATAATGCAGCAGGTCTCATGGTCACCTTCAGCTCATCTGATCACCCATCTCGATACAATCTCGTAGTACCTATGGTATTCCACAATGGAAAGGATGAATATTGCAACCCAGTAAGGATCCCCCAACTCGGAGTAAAGACATGCATCGGGTTAAAAGCATCACAAACATGCAAGATAAGTAACATAATCAAGAGGTCCACAAAACCCAAGCTCTTGGGTGAAAGGGGTCAGGAACCATGTCCTAGATCCACGCCACGCAGAGCGGTCTAAGGCCACAAACCAAAGACCTAAAAGCCAACAAAGACCACAAATCTCTGGGACAATCTAAATACCTGCTCCAGGCCGAGGGATCCTGCAAGTAGAGAAGCCTAGTAGCTAAGGGACCACAAATCCCACAGGTCTCATACTCACGGTGAGGATGGATCCAGCACGCTCACCAAAGAGCCACAAACCCAACCACGTACCTAGAAAGGCACCCTAGGCTACTAGTAAAATGCTGGCAGGATCATGAGCCTGGTAGGCCAACCATCCACGGAAACCCTGTGGCGAGAGATCACAAATCTCCCGTCAAGAGCATGCCGGCCACAAACCATGCACGTCCGCTTACTAGCATCCTCTATCCGGTCTTTGTACCTCGTTGCGTCCAAACGAAGGACCAAGCCGTGCATCAAACATCATGCAAGTCCGTAGTGGGACATAGGAACTATCATGCAAGACTAACTCTATCAATCAACATACAATAGTTCACGCATATCCAGATAATCGATATAATCTAAATGCTTGCCTTAGGCAGGATATTCAATCATATATTGCATGCTCTCAGTGTAACAAATACAAGCAATAAATAACAAACAACACAGATTATGTCATATCAAACAAGTGCATACAGTCAATCTAACACATGTAATAGCCATAAGCCTCGAGTAGGGGGTAACGGGTCCCTTACCTGGCCGAATCCCCTAACAATGCTCCAAGAATCTCCTAGTAGCTCTAAATGGCCAAACACAACTCCGAGCCCTAAAACGAATAAACTGGTTAAAACTAGCACCTCAGACCATCAAAATCGGATCAAGAATATCAAATTTATCGACTAGGGAATAACCTTGAAAAATGTGTCCCGGCGGCTAAATGCGCCTCATAAACTCAACTTGAAGAATAGAAAATGGCTCAAGTTAAATCTGGTCAACAGAAAAGTCAATGGGTGAAAACTCACCATTTAACCTAAGACAAACACCCATTAAACTCTAATCCAAGCAACCACTAAACTCATAACCAAACAACCATTAGTCCACATTTGAAATGTATTTAAACCTCGAACCAAACATCTTTAATCCATCACTTGGATAGCCATAACCCAACAAACAAACATGCTTAAACCACTATTTAAAAATCCTAACACTTGTAAACAAACACCCTTCATTCATTACTTGAATAACTTTAACCAAGAACTAAACAACTTAATCCACAACTTAAATAACATAAACCAATAGCCAAACATGCTTATTCTCAACTTAATTAGCTTAAATCCATAACCAAACAGCCCCAATGACTCATTAAAAAACTAAAATCCAATTAAAAGGCTTTGAACCCTAACCCAAACACTACCCTTCTTCTTCATTTGGTGAGACCTAAAACCCAAAACAAGAGGAGAAAGCTCACATGACAACTAGAACATGGCGGCTTGGGCTTGAGCAACTCCATGCCGACGACGTAGACTGAGTCGAAACCCCCTTCCACGTGCGACTACGACCCATGGCTAACTAGAACGACCCTTGATGCTGTTAGACAGAGATGAGCTCGCAACTTATCTACTGGACCTGCTTGGAACCAAACTCGTGACAGCAACAGTACAAATAACCCACACGCAGACGACATGGTGCACACAACTCGGACAGCAGCTTGGCGGCGTAACTTCTCGTCGATGCTACTGTTTGACAATGGCAACCACACATAAAACTAAACCCCAACAAGCACAACCTACGCGACGAAGTTCTAAGCTCGAACGATGGTACCACGTAAACCAACAAGTGACTAAAACTCGCGGTGAATAACTCATGCTAAGATCGAACCTGCGACGAAGTTGAACAGAACTCTCTTGCAGGCGATGACACCTCAATTCGAGACAGATGGCGTACTTTTCGAAGTGTGACCAGTAAATCTACCTAGGGTTTCAAATTTACAATAAATATCAATGGTGGATTGACAAAACTGCCCCTCCTTTTGTGATTAAACGCCAAAATGCACTCAAACTCTTTTATTCTATTTAATATTTTAAATACCCAGTAAATAATCAATTCAGGTTGGTCAGGTTGGGTTAGGTTAATTTTAGGTAACATTTGACCCAACCCAACCCATGAACATTTCATAATTTTGATCCCAACCTAACCCAAAAATATATTTAATCCAACTCAACCAGTCAAATTGGATTGGATTGGTTTGGGTTATTCGAGTTTTGGGTTTTTTGTACACCCCAAATTATAAGTTTAGATTTGAGAATGAATTACCATAAATAAAGCTTTTGAAGAAGGAATATTTCTATTGATCAGCTATGATTTTTGGCAAAAAAGGGTTGAAAGAAATTTTAAACTAATGTTGCACTAACACTATGCTTTCATAACAAACACTTTCAAATTTTTTAGAAAACACGGATCTTTAATGATGAACATGAATTAAAGAAACAAGCATCTATCTTGACGAGAAATCTTTAATGATGAGTTTTTTTCTTGACAGGTGGTCTTTAATGATAGGCAGTCCATCATTGTAGATGTCCATCTCTATAGAAGTGAATCTTTAATGACGGGCATTAGTGCACATGTAATAATGGGCATCGTTAATGACAAACAACCCGTCATTGTAGGTGTTCGACAATAAAGATAGTCTGTCATTAAAGATCCGTATTTTTTAAATCTCGCACTTTCTCATCTCTGTATAATGTAATTAGTCTTCAAGTTTTCTTTTTCTATCCGATTTTGAAGTTTCGTGTTGTCCTTTAAGGTTCTCTATGTAGACGTTCAAGTCATATAGTCTTTATTTTTCGCCTGAGTCATAGCTCTCATCAAAATTTTGAGGTTTTTTCTTGTTCCATATAATTTATTTAGTTAGGGCTACTTGCTTTCGCTTTGTAATGTTTAGGGTTTTACATTTCCTTAATAGTATTAGGGTTTATGGTTTTGCATTTCCTTGATAGTATTGCATTTAGCTAGTAAATATGTATGTTTAGTGTTTAGTTTTCGTTGTGGTTGTTTGTTCATGTGTGAGTCTAGATTTCTCATTTATTTTTTGGTATTGATTTAGTGCCACATGTTTTCATGATTCAATGGCATAGGGGTGAACTAGAATTTATGTTTAATGTTGTTTTTAAAAATGTGTGGGTAATTTTTAAGTGGCTTTGGATAAGTCATGGATTCTTTGGAACCGAATGTCACCAGAATATAGTTTAGGAGTTGAGATTTTTATAGACCATGCATTATAACATTCAAAATGGTCAAATCTCGTTTGTTGCCCATGTTTGAAATGTTTGAATGTGAAGTCCCAAAATCTGAATGTAGTAAGAGACCACCTATATTTATTCATGATATTGATCAAAGTTATAACACATGGATTTGACATCGAGAATCAATATCATGAAAAAGAAGTGTTGAAGATGTTTCAAAAGAAGTTGAAGAGGAATATGATATGGATGGCCCAGTAATGGTGTTTGAGGCTACAAATAATTATGATGAGGAATCCCTATTATTTAAGGAAGTACTAAAGGATGCTACAAAATATTATACCTTAATTGTAAGAGTTATACAAAAATACCAAAGTAGTAGAGAAATTTCCATGCCACTATCTTGATGTTTGTTTGAATCCATATATGGACTTGTGGAGCCTACAAATCAACTTATCATTGGGATTAGTTTCTAAACTTGGTTTGTATCCTTGTGGGATTAGTTTATAAACTTATCATTGGTTTGTATCCTTGGGATTAGTTTCTGCCACTATTGTAAAGATTTTAGTGAAATCAATTCCCTCTCATTGTGTGTATCCTTTTAAAACTAACCTTACCTTGAACCTCTTTATTTAACCATCAGAAAGATGCTTTATTTTATATATCCACCTGCATCCTACACTTGGTTTTTCTTTGAGGATTGAATACCACTGACCATATTTGATTCTTCTCCATTGCCAATAGTTCTTCTTGCATTGCATTTTGCCAATCGATGTCTTTAGAGGCTTGGTGATAGATGAATGGTTCATGTTCTACAGAAACTTGTAAGAAAAAAGCTTTAAGGGACAAATATAGTTTGTCATAGGCAATACTCTATTTTAAAGGATACCTGGTTGACAAAGTTGGACTTTTAGTTTGTGAAATTAAACTACAATGGTAATCCTTCAAGTACGAGGGTTTTTTTTTTATGGTACAATGACATTACCCGTAGGTCTTTCAGTCACAGTTCATTAATGTTAGTTGTATCTGGTTCACTATTGATTTTTGTCATTAAAGCCCATCATTCTTGGTAGTAAGACTCTCATTGAAGGTTATTTTAGCAGGATCACTTTCAGTTTGTGCAAAGTCACTTTCTGCTTGTCCAATGTCAATACCTTTCTCTGTTGATGTCTTATCTCGTCCTTCATTTTCTTTTGCATCAAGGTTCCTTACATTTTCGAGAATCTCATCATTTTGAATGGTGATGTTTAAAGCCTTAGGAAGTACTTGAGCAAAGAGGCCTTCTTCAACTTTATCACTATTTGTAGGGAAAAGGAAAATGTGCTCATGAAAGATTATATCTCCAGAAATGTATATGGTTCTAGTCTTTATATTCATCAACTTTTTTTTTTGAAAATCGAAAAATTAGAGATCGCACCCATATACCCGGGGCACCACTGGCTCATCCCTAGACTGTGGCACTGAGATATTTTAAAGGGTATTCTAATTTAAGCGCTCTCCAGTGGTCTTGAGTCAATCATCTCTCAAGAAAGCATGTCTTGGAGTCTGTAGTCTCAACCACTAGGTTGCCCCTCGGGGATATATTCACCAACTTAAATCTATTTACTCTCTGAGGGTAGCCTAAAAACATTGATGGTATTGCCCTAGGTTAAAATTTTGTTTTGTTTTATGAATACCCGATCCAATCAAGGGTCTTAATATAGGTCTCTACTCTAATGCATGCATTAAAACAAACACACGAGACATGCATAACAACATCCATTTAATGAAATAACATTACTCAAGTTTAAAATTCAATTAACAAAATAACCAGTTCGGGTACCTTAGATAAAATAAAAAAAAAACTTATAAGTCCTTAGCAAAACAGTAAACATGCCTCAAAATCTAGTTCATGCGGAAGAGAAAGTTTAAAAATTTAAAATAAGACTCAATGAATAAAATAATGGAATCCCATGGTCCCACAACTCCAATCAGCCACACTGGTACATCACGGAGTGCTTGTGGAAAAACTATAGAAGAATGGTGAGTCTTAAACTTAGTAAAGATTCCCTGTACGGGATATGTAAGCATATAAACATAATGGACAAGCATAGTTTGTCAAAATCAACATGAGCATAAACCCCTAAGTAATAATATTGGGCATAAACCACTCAATAATAATATTGAGCACAAACCTCTCAATATTAATATTGGGCACAAACCTCTCAAACAACAATAACAAGCATCAAACCTTTTAAATATTATATTCAACAGGCATTAACCCCTTAATAATAATTATAATGGCATTAATATAATCAACTTTAATGGGGATTCCACCCCTCAATGATGCTAATGAAAATAATGCCAATTCTTAATACAATTTCCCTTACCTTGGTCGAATCCAAAGGTTTTACAATTCCAAGCCTAAAGTGCCTCTCCTAAGTTTTTTCGACTTTCGGGGCATATGATGTAACGGCCCAGTTTTCTTTTCCAGTTCCCCAGGTAAGTTCATTTGTTGTTTTGATTGTTCGGTTGGGCCGTTAGGGCAGTTGCGACCTCTAGGGCATTTTGGTAATTTGGCCTCTAGGGGTAGTCTCGTAATTTGCCAGGGTTCCGGGGTTTATCTGTTATTCTTCTAAGTTGGGTTTTATTCGGTTTCAGGTTTTCGGAGTTAGCTTGGTCTTTTTGGAAGGTTTGGAGCCTCGGTTGTTTATTTGGGAAAATAGATTAAAAAGGACGCTCTCGCCAGGACTCGAACCCATGACCTAGA
>JBBMKA010094100.1:0-12826 GCA_037833695.1 Sechiopsis laciniata
TTTGCCATCAAATGTCTTCTTCAAAGCTCCCTCTCTCTCACATCTTTTCTTTCTCACTCTAAGTTCATCCAAAGTGGAGGTTTGTTCTTTCTCTTCTTTTTCTTTTATAAAAAAACAAATCCAACTTTATTTTTATTTTTTATTTATCTAAAAGTTAATTAATTTTTATTTTTATTATTTTTTTATTTTAGGAAGTGTGGCTTCATTGAAGCCACACATTTGTGAAAAAAAAAAAGATATTTATCACTTTTTTTTTTATGGCAAGCTTCCCTTGGAAACTTGCTTTCTTTCTCTTTCCTTTTTTTTTTCTTCTTTTTTTTTCTTTTCTTTTTCTTTTCTTTTGTCGTGTACAAAGTAGTGTATTACAGTGGTGGAGTTGTTTTAGATGAGCATCATTTGAAGCACTTGCCTGGTTTTGAGTTAGATTTATCTATTTTCTTTTCAACTTCAAATGTGATTATTATGTATTAGTAAATCCTAGATTTCATAATGCTTTAGGTGAAAGTATATGTTGATACATAAATGTAATTGTCTCACATGGGCTAGAGCTAGACTATACAGCCAATAACAATACAAAGATATATCTGGAGGTAATTACATCAACCAATACTAACAACTAACACTTTAAAACAAATGGCTAATTATATCCATCATTATTAAGGCAAATTAACACAAATTTATAAATTTTCAAACGAGTAGTTAATTATCTCATGCTCAACTATCATTAATTTTTCTACCATTTCACTATTTTTAACCAAATCCAAACACTCTACCCACCAATCATCAAACAATTAGCTACTAAGCAATGTTATTTATCATTGGTTTAAATACTAGTTCATATAAGAATGGAAAATTTGACAAATCACCTTAAACTATGAAATTTTAATTGGATTAATTGTCTACCCTCCATCGTTGTAACTGCAATTGATCCTTTATGTAAGATATGAAAGGTAAAATTGTAATTTATTATTTTTTTTCGTCTATAATTCTTTTACTTTTGTCTTCTTCCACAATCTTCATTTTCTAATCTCATCTTTCTCAAATTGATTTTGATAATGTTAACTAAAGAGACAAAATCTTAAATTTAATTGGTAGTTCAAATGTAAATTAATTTGCAAAATGTCACAGAAACAATGCAAAATCCAATGAATGGAAGGGAAACAAAAATCTAAGTAAGGTTTGTCACAATGGAACCTAGAACTCGGACAACTAAATAAAAAAAATTTAGTATGATCAATCATGTATGTATTAACAACTAATATTTACAACTGGTTCTAAAATAAACTTTTATTAAATTGAACAATGTTCTTTTTTATTACGTCTTTCTAATAGTTCCTACAATTATTGTATTTTAATTTATTTATAGAGTTTTTTCACTTGTTCAATTATTTAAAAAATATAATATTTAATTTAACAAAAATAAATGTGTTATAAATTTTAATTATGTAAAATATATGGATAAGGACATTTAAAACATAGTATAGAACCTTTAAAACCAACATAATTATGTAAGTATTTTCAGATATTCATAAAAATATTCATACAAAATACACAGTTGTTTGGAGGTATATATAATTTGGGGGTATTCAACTATATTGATTATCTACATAAATTAAGGAATTGTGCAATTTTTCCTATAAGAAATTGAACTTGAAAACTTGGTCACAGTAGTAATAAAATACCTAAAAAAGATTCCTCCCATTTTGATAATGATAAAGAACCATGCTTATGCTTCTTCATTCGAGTTCGGGCGAACGCCCATGATGAATTCCATCTCCAGATACTAGGTTGATGTCCTGTACTAAGTTTGATTGATGACTATGACTTTTCCAGATTTATGAAGATTTCTTACTCAAACTCTATTTTCCAATATCTTGAACTTGATTTATGTGTGTGCACTAATAAGATTAACATGTTTATCCAGTGTTTTCTTTTTCTTTTTGATATCCGTGACTGTCTGAGCCAGCTTACGCACACCTCATACCGCCTGACTCTACAACATTTGGATATCAAAGAAATCCGTAGGAAATTAATTCTTAGGTAGGTGGTCACCATGGATTGAACTCATCACTTTAAGCACTTTAAGACCCTCATTGACCAATTGAGCTAGCCCATCATGATTAGCTAGTCATGGTCTTCTAAAGCAGGGAAATCCTGAATGTGATGCTAAGAGGGATAAACTAAACTTTATAAGTAATCCCTTGGAATATTCTCCTACCATTTCGATACGAGAAGAGTGGTGTCTCTTGGATTTCTGAATATATTCACTAGTATCAGTTAAAGTTGTTACTTCAATTATAATTTATAGATAGAGTTCTCAAAGGGCGGTCTGGTTCGTAGAGACTTGGGGTCTTCGAGATATGTATTCTTGGAGGTCTCTTGTTCAAAATATACGAGTGAACTTAATTATAAAATCCCTTGGTTCGGACCCTGAAATGAGTACGAGTGAACTTAATTATAAAATCCCTTGGTTCGGACCCTGAAATGAGTACGAGTGCCTCTGGATATGTAATGGGGCTAAATTCACTCCAAAATACTTTTATTCTAAATCAGAATTAAGGTCGTGTTTGTGTCATGATGAGTATTCGTTCTTGTACTCAAGTATCTGTTCAAAAACTCTAAAGAAAGATAAGGGCACCAAGAACAGACATTCGTCTCTTATAATTCACTAATTCCTTATCTTATACATTGGGAGGGTAATTTGGAGTTTATGCTCATGGTTTTAATCAATTTTAGTAATTTATTTCACCAAATTAACCAAACATTTAATGAGAAATGTAGGGGAGACAATGTAGTTGTTGAGAAAGTTATTTTGAGAAAAGGGAGATCAGCTTTCTTTCAAAAGTGACGTTCCCATCTCATGTACTTGAAATAAATTTTATCCATCAGAAAGATGTCGATAATTGTGGTCAAGTATTATTTAAGTTTTGAAATTTAAGTAGTGGGCTAGTTGAGATGGTTTAATATAAATCTAAAAAACAAAATTATATCATAAAATCTGTGAAGCAATATATTTGAACAAGGAATTCGTAAACATTAATGACATTACCTATTATTAAACAAGAAATTAATGGGCTTTATAAACAATTAATTTATGCCCTTTTCGATGTTTACTTTATTACTTATTACAGTAGTCTAAACAAGAATCTCCAAAACTTAATTTAAAAGTTGATTAGAACTAAAACAAGCTTTTGAGTCAACTTAAGTAATTAATCCTCAGTCGTCGTTTTTTCCAAAATTTGATCTGTTGCCTCCCAAATCACTTCGGCACGGTGAAATTCTATTTGCAGCCGTTGATGAAGGGGCGTTGATGAACTCAAACCTTTCTTCTTCACATCTTCTAGCAATTCCCTTATTGGAATTGCAGCAAGAAAGCTTTTGATGTACTCCTGGCAGCATTCCTTCCCTGTGCATACAACTTCTTTCTTTGTATCATCATTTGTTGACTCATTTTTCTTCTCCGACGAAGCTTCTTTCGGGCTACTTGGTGGTTCTGGTGCTGTTGAAGGTTCTTCAGAGTCGTTGTCAATCGACGGTTTTTCCTCCATGTCTATATTGTATAGTTGTGACACATCAGTAGATGGCTCTGCCTCTGATGGCTCTGAGCTCTTTGATTGGTTTGTGTTGATGGAAAATTTCTCCTCTAATGGTTCTGAGCTCTTTGATTGTTTTGTGTCAATGGTGTTTTTCTCCTTTGATGGCTTTGTGATCTTTGATTGTTTTGTGTCTATGGATGTTTTCTCCTCTGATGCCTTTGTGTTGTTCGGTAACCTGTGTATTACTGTCTCCTTGTCGAATTTCAGGATGTACGCTTGATTGCACCCTTCGTAAAGCCGCTCGCCCAAAGTGTCTACAATGTAGTAAGCATCCTTGTCAACCTTCAAGATGAAGAAGTGGTCATTCCAACTCACAATGTAGACCATTGATTTGTTTGTTGGAAGGTCTGCTGCAAGGAGGCTGATATCATCCCATATCGTATCGAAAGACATGGCACCTTTAAGGAACTCAAAAACACCCTCTTCCTCCAAGCCTTCGGGGTGAAAGAATCCAACATACGATTTTTCTGCGACAACAGATAGAGGTCGGATTTTTGCATCAACTACGGTGTCAAGATCGAAGTGTTTATCAGGGAACTGCTCCATGTAGTCCTTATTTTCACAAAGGTTTCTCCATAGAGCTGATCCATCTCTAATCAAGTCGTCTAATTCAGACTTGATGGGCATTTCATCCTGGTTGGAAAGTAACCAATCAGCAATAACAGCAACTAGAGCTGTGCAGGCACTTTCCCCCGAAGCGCGCTCACTTCTTTGATCAATCGAGGCGAAGAAGACATCAGTTATGATATCCAAGCACCCATCGCGACTCTTTACCTCCTTTTGCTCCCAGCTACCCACTGCAAAGTTGTCATCTCCAAATGCTGCTGCTGATAACTCCAGATTATACCACTACAAGAATAAGAATGAGAAGAAGAGGCCACCATTAGTATGTTAAAGAAAAACTAACAAGTACCAAGTAAACCAGAGCAAAATGCAGGTTCAGGTCTTGAAAATATATACCCAAGAGAAAGGCTCATTTGTTTTGAGTTGCCTACGGTCGAAGTCGATATCATCTCCACCATTTTCGCCATAATGTTTCTTTAGAAGAGGCTCTCCTTTAATTTTAGAAGATTTGAAGCTTAACTTCCTCTTCTTCCACGACAGGATTCTGCGCATTGAGTTCTGCTGCGTAGTTTTTGTGTTATCACTATCAACGTCCGAGCACCCTGCACCATTGCCACGATACATCCAACATTCATCTCCATTGTCGGTCTTTGTACCGGGAAGGAGCGATCCTGCCACACGGTTGGCATGAGAAAGTTTTTCATAACCAATTGGCTGCCCAACACTCAAATCCCCATTCCCACCATTTTCTGGTGAATCAGAATCAAGTGAAGAACTTTGAGAAGAATCCTTATCTTTAATATACAACCCATTCACAGTAGCAATGTCTTCTTCATGGAATTCTTCCTTAGGCCTTCCAGCTGATACACAATGTCTAAATATTTTCACTCTATCTAGACTTGCTCTTATTGCACCTAACCCATCTTTCTCCGTCGACAAAGCCAACGGTGAAGGTGGAGAGAGCGTTACCGGAAAAATCGACCTCGGAACCACTCTTAAAGGTTTTGCATCCCTTCTCAGCTCCAATAGGTTGAGAGATAACTGCATAATCGAAGATGAATTACATCCAAGGCAGGGAACAATAAGATTTTGGTATCATGGAGAGATTGCTAGAATAACTAATTTAAGTTGGTAATTTTAAGTACTTACAAGGAGCAAGGGGCTGAACTCTGCAGTGCTACCACGAACCTTCAATGGAAGGCTTATCTGAATCTCCCTTCCATCAGCTGAATTAGTGTATTCTGCTAGGTTCAGCGTCGCTGTCCCGACGACGGCGTAGTTATTTCGAAGAATCTGGTTTTCTCTCTATTATAGGATGAAAAAGTTCAGTTAGAGATAATATTTCTGACTGAGAAAATAGAAAATATTTACAAACTGATGAAGATAGGTTGTAACACTGTCCAACCACAAGAATATCCCCCTCAAGCAAAATAAAACTTTGGCAGATTCCAAAGGAAATATAAAGGACATCCCAAAGAAAATAAGTTAAAAATAAAAACAAAATTCATGGATCTATTGACTTAACTTTTCAAAAATCTATTTGGACCAGCTTAAATACACTTTAACTATTTATGATAGTTAACTTGTATGAATTGACTATTATGAGTTAACCATAATTTATTTGTTCTTCCAAGTTTTCTCATCTATTAGACTAATACATGATGGTAAAATTTCAGAAATCTATTGATAATTCAAATGCTAAACTTGGAGTGACAAACCAGAAGTACATTCCATATCCCAAGAAAAATCCACCATATTTCAGAAGTTTGCATTCAATAACAATGGTGAATATAACATGAATGTACAGTACACATTAGAGTTGTGTTATTATTTATATTGACCTAATCTTTTTGTATGGTTTATTTGTAGCAAGTACAATCTGCATAACAACTAGTCATGATGCGAAATCTGACTCATCATGACCATTGATTGTTTTCCACATCCCTAACAATGAACTTCATTATCATTTCAATTATTTCATGAAATTTTCTTCACTTTTTGCAGATTTTGATTTGGAAAATTATACACACAGAAAGGCCAATCTCTGTTTTTCCCTTTACATTAATCTTCATTAATGGACAATTAAGAGAGGTGATGACATCTGGTAGAATACTATACTCCTATGTTGAAATATTGTTTAAAAAAGAAATCATTATTGATACTTAATTCATAGTAAAGGGTGACGTGCAATTAAGATAATGTTTTTATTCTTGTTTTCATACTATAGAAAAAGTCAACCCAAAAGAATATTTGAGATATCAATATCAACATCAACATCTTCATAGCTCAACTATACGATCCCACCAACTCCAACCCAGGAGGAAAATTAGAGGAAAAAACACATAATTTACAAGAAAAGCCAAACTGTCTGTTTGTCTTCATCACCAAAAGTCAAACCCTCCATGGGAACCAAGCAAAAGAAAAAGTAATGACAAAAATTCAACTCCCTCAATTCAATTCAAACAGGAAGTAATAAATTTCCTGAGAAAGGATTTTCTTTTTTGATATAAGTGATTATCTGATGCAACTTATGTGTACCAATTATTATCATGACAATATACCATCTGATTTTACAACATTTCAATATGAAGAATCGGCAGAAAATCAATTTTTTTTAGTAGGTGTTTATCTTAAATTAAATCTATCTAAAACTCTCTTGAAGATCATTCCACATGATTCTTAGGGAAAAGAAAAAATCATTGTGAATTGATTTAATGATAAAAACTTTAAACTGCCCAGGTTGGTACATGATAACTGGATTTAACTGTAGTTATAATTGGGTAATTGGATTACTGGCTAACCATGACTGAAATACTGATTGTTATTATAATCCAATTTAACCTAACTTTAAAAGCGTATTGACTTGGTTGATTTCTAAGTCACGAATACGATCTTGAAAATCGATGTTTAACTTTGATCTTATTTTTAAGTAAGATATTACTTCCTATTTTCTATTTTCTCTATTTTTTAGGTAGGTTTTGTGATCATCTCCCCAATTTAAATTCAAAAAGAAAAACCCAACTTTAAACAAATATCCAAACACGCTCTCTTGTTATGAGTTCAATTCATGGTAACGATCAGGCCCAACCGGACCATAACATTAAAAAAAAAAAAAAAAAGAACAGAGAAAAAGGGAAAGGAAAGGAGGATTGCTTACTTTTAGAAGGAGTGTAAAGGAAACATTCCATGGAGAGGCAAAAAAGGAACAAAAAGTCGAAAACTCTTCATTCCAAACCACGGAAGCACCATCTTGACCGACATTGCCATTTTGTGTATAATTCCTCTTGACAACAGAGCGTCTCCAAGAACCGAACCCCATAGTTTTATGCCCTTTCCACTTGATTTCCACCACCAAACCACTCGAATCCTTCACCGATGATAGCTTCGCCAGTCCTTCCAATCGGCCAATGTCGACGATCGCCTCGTATTTCCTCGAGGGCCACGACGGCCATCGCACAAGTTTCACCACCATCAATCCAATCACAGAGGGAAAAGGGAGATCGATAATGGATGAAAAGATGGATTGGAGAGGGGATTTATGAAGAAGATTGTTGAATTGGGAAAATTGGAGAGGAATCTGAATAGGAACTTGAGAAGATACGTAGAGAATAGATTTTTGGGGGAAAAAGTGGAAGAGAAAGAAGAAGAAATATTGAAGAGAAAAGGACAAAGATGGATATTTATAGATTATAAGAGAAAAAGGTGTAAAAAGATTTCTGAAGAATGACCCGTTTGGGAGTTCGGAGTTTTATTTTTATTAAAAGGAATCTTTTACGTGAATAAGCTAAATTAAAAAAGCATTTACAATATTAAGTAAAAAAAAAAAAAAAATATATATATATATAGCAATATTAAACATGATATAATTTTGTATTAATAATACAAAATACAGTATTAATACCCTAAATTATATAGTACCATCAATATTAATTATATCTTATATTTGACTCTCGATACAAATATTTTCAAATAATTATTTTTTGCCTTATTAAAAAAACAAAAATTAATTTTTTATTTTATATTATATTAATTTTAAATAAGAAAAACTAATATATAAAGATCAAAATATATAACCTATTTGGTCTTTTAGGTAATTTAGGACTCATTTAGTAACAATTTGTTTCCTTGTTTTTTTTTTTTTTTTTTGAGAAGCTTGTTTCCTTGTTTATTGTTTCTTAGTTTTCGTTAATTTAATGAAAATAAACTCTAAACAATATTGAATATATATGTATGCTTCTCTTTATTATAGATTTTTCATGTATAATAAAAAAAATTAAAGAAATTTTATGAACAGTAAAACTTTGAAAATATTTCGTGTTTAGAATATGAAATCTCTTCAATTAGTTCAAATGATTAAATACAAATAGCTAAACAAATTGAAACACATATAAGTGAAACTATTTGAAAACGCACCGAAAATTTTAGAATAGGGAAAAAAAAACACAAATATATGTTATAGATGAAATATTTTTCAAAAGATGTTATAATTAAAATTGTTGAAGTAAAAGTTGCCGAGTAATTTTCTAAAATTATTTAAATTAAATTAAAAATTTGGTAAAAAGTTTACTTATGATTTGACCTCTTTTTTAGATAATCTTATGGTTTGACCTAACCTTGGTAATAGTATTTACGGAACAAATTTGAGCTTTTTCAAAATTATTTAGCCATTTTTTTAAAAAAAAATTATCCGATTATTTATTAATGATCTAATTAACGGTTTTCAACTTACAGAGACTAAAAATACACTTCTTCTCGCTTATCCATAAATATAAATTTTGACAAACCCCTTATCCAAATCTTCAATAAAATAGGAACTATATTTGCGCTTTATCGTAATTAATTTACTTTTATGTATAGATGACAACAGAAATTGTGTGAGCTTAAACTCAAACTAAAAGATAAATACTTTCCATTCAAGTTTTTAAAATAAAGCGGTGAGTTATCGATTTTAGAAATGATGTCAATGAAAATATTGATAAAATGTCGATAAATAATTACAAAAAAATCGTAAAAGATTTTAATTTAAAAATTAATCATCACTTTTTGATTAATTTAAATTTTAATATTAATATTAGATCCACAATGATTATATTTAGTTAGCTTCTTTTTTTTTTCTTTGTAATATCTAGCGATATTTTTGTGATATAATAGAAAATGCAATAATGCAAATTAGCCTCGTTTTTTTTTTTTTTTTTTTTGAAATCAAAATTAGGCTCGCTTTAACCATTTATAATTCTCATTTAAAAAAGAAAATTTACTATAGAGCAAGTTCTACTTTTTTTTTTTTTTTTGATAATTTTTAAAAAATATTCCATATATAATAATATAATTCAATTTTCATTACATTCAATCAAATTTATTGAATTGTTTTCAATTCTTTTAATTTGATTGAAGCCATCAATTTCACTCAATTGAAGACATTAGTTACGGGCTTTGATTGAAACCATAAGTTTAATTTGAATCTATTTACTTAAAAAAAAAAAAAAGAATCTATTTTTACTAAGTTTAAAAATTTTCTAAAATTTTAAATTTTGACATTTATATAATAACTTTCTTTTTTATTATTTATGAAAAATAGCCTAAAAAAGGTCTGTGTATATTAAAAAATTAAAAAGGAAAGTTAGTTATGAGAAAATTGGGGTTGATGTTGACTTCTGTAGACACAAAACAAAGGAAGTCGACATTTTATTTACATATTTTTCATAACTTATTACGACCTCCATCCCAATAAACTTATAGAAAATTTACATGAGAGAGAATATCTTACTCATGATTTTTTATTTTATTTTATTTTATTTTTAATGATAAAGTAGAAAGTGATTGAATTAGAATACTAACATTTCTGTTGAATACATAATAAAAAAAAAAAAATTCAATATTTATATAAAAAAATAAAATAAATAACATTCCGGCAAAATAACAGCTGGATTTAACAAAGTCAAACAAATTGAACCTTTCAAACTCATTGATTGCATAACTTCATAAACATATATATATATATATATAAAAAAAACCAAAATCAAATATACTTAATAATTTTGAATTAGTTCTCATATATATATATGCTCGATTTTTTTAAATATGTATGTGTCTGTTCGGATCAACTTCTCGTAAGTTATTGTCATGTGAGATATTATCTTAAAAATAATTTTAGTAAATATGAATGTTCTAATTCAACATTACTCTTAATTTGAGCAATACTCAAATTAAGAGTAATATTGAGTAATTGTGGAATGTAGAGTGATTATACTAATAATTCGTTTGGATGTAGTTATTTATGGAGGAGTATGTAGAATGATTGTACTAATAATTTGTTTGGATTTTTTGTGGAAAAGTTATAAAAGAGGTTTGTTATTATTTTCAACGATGTGATATTTATGAATTATTTTTTTAATCTTAAATAATGTCATTTTATTTATTTATCATTTCAAATTTCAAAATAATCTTTTGAGATTTTCTTGTAGTAATATCATCATCTTGATTATTATTTTATTTTGTAGTATTAAATTCGTGCATTGTTTTTTTTAGGAATACTTTAATACCAAATTTTTTTTAAGATATCAACTTGATTTCATATTTCAATGCGATAACATGTGAATGAGAATAATTTCTAATAATTAAATTATGAAATTACCGTTAGTTTGAAATGATAAATAAATATTTTTATAACATAATGTTATTTTCACAATTTCTAATTAATTGATTGAAATAAAAGATATGATGTAGAGAAAAAAAATATTAAAACAAAAAATAAAATTGATTATGAAAATTTTGATAATTTAAAATTACAAATCATATTTTCTAAAATATGATATTAAGGGAACGAGAAGAAAAAAAATAACATATATAAAAAATTATATTATACAAAATTAAAAAACTGAAATTAAAAATAACTAATTAAAAACTGAAATTTGGGAAAAAAACGAAAACTAAATTTGAAAAACGGAAATTAAAAAAATTTGTAGAACAAAATTAAAACTGAAGTTGAAAAAACTGAAATTTAAAAATTTTGGGAAAATAAAATTAAAAACTCAAATTTGAATTATTAAATTTATATATAGAAAATGCTAGCGGGTGGCGAATTGATGTTGCTCCACGTGGCGAGGTGGTCAGAGTTGTAATCGCTTCAGCTACAGCTAAAAAAAAAAAGGAAGAAAAATTGAGCGATAAAACCGCTCTGTGTAGCAGCTCTACCAATACCCACCAACAAACAGCCCTAATTTGGGTAAAAAGGATAGATCTTCAATCCTAAATTTGTTGTTTTTCTTAAACGAAAATAAAAAGGGTCAAAATAAAGCTTTTAAAATATAAGAGCATTATTCAAACCTATACACCCAAAATTTTAATTTTAATTTTAGATATTTTATTCCAAACAATAAAAAATCAAGATAACATGCGAAAGTGATGGAAAAAAGGGCCGATAATGAAGCCACAAATGACGTTAATATATATATAGAGAGAGTATGATTATTTTTTTTTTTTTTTGAATGTACCTATTGGAATTTGAACTAGAGACTAAAGAATTAAATTGAAAATCAGTTCATCTTCAAATCCATCAAATTTCAATGTCATTTGGTAGTATGAATTCCAATTTCCTACAATTAATTATTGTTTTTTTTAACTTACAATTAATTATTTAATTGTTGAACTAAAAAAAGCATGTTATTTAGTTTAACACAATGAAGAAAAAAAGAGAGAAATATTTCAAACTAAGGAAAGTTGTTAAGATTTTCATGAAATTTCGAATAAACAAAACATGATACCAAAGTAGGGGTAAGAAAACTAGCAACCCAAGCAACTCGGACTACCCAACCCAAACTATAAAGGTTAGATTGGGTTGGGTTATAATTCTTTTGGGTTGGGTTGGGTTATGATTTTATATTTTTTGTTGGGTTGGGTTGGTTTTTGAGTAGGCTAATTTTTTGCTCGTTCAACCCAACCTAAATTAAGAATATTATATATATATATATATTATATGTTTGTCTATGTAAGATAGGTTCTTAACTTACTTGTATGCCTATTAAAAAAATATGTATACACTAATAAGATAGGTAATAGGTTGAAATACACTATCATGCATTTTTTTAAATATATTTATATATCTATGGGTTGGTTTGACTACGGAAGGGAAAGGAAGGGAAGGGAAGGGAAATGAAGGAAAGTGAGAGTAAATTTATGTTTGGTGAAAAATAAAGGGAAAATAAATGATAATAAATTAATGTTTGGTGGGAGGGAAAGTGATGATGTGATGTTTATGTATATATTGACTTGTTTGGCCCACCAGTATGGGGTGGGCTGGTTTATATTGCCACTAACACCACTGTTTGGGCAGTATGTATATCATCCGCCTGGTATCCGCACCAACATATTTCTTACCACTTGCGCCAATTTAATCCAACCCGCTTGATCTTATTGACCAAAAACATATTTTTTCTTAAATTTTAATCCACCCTGTTTACTTTTTTTAATTCTTTATTTGTATATACTTTTTATTCTTATACCCTTACTTTCTTCATTTTTTCCTTTTGTTATTGTTAACTATAAAAAATGTAAAATTACTTCCATTAAGAATTCAACTTAAATTGCTCGCTTATAATTTTGGTGCTTAAATGAATGGAGATAAATTTATTTATCACTACCCTTTTAAGTAATTAATATAATAGATA
>JBBMKA010094111.1:0-12826 GCA_037833695.1 Sechiopsis laciniata
TGGATCGGTTTTTATTGGTTTTTGAAAATGAAAACCGGAACCGATCCAATATTTTCGATTTTTTCAAATTACAAACCGATATGTCTAATTTTGTGCTAAAAAACCAATCCGATCCATTGGATTGGATTAATTCGATTTGGTTTTTCAATTTTTCGATTTTGCCTTACACCTCTACCGAACATGGTAAACAAAACCCCCCACATGGATTTGAACCTCTCACGAAATTTCTGTGGAAATTCATTTTAAATAAAGTTGATTTAATTAATTAATTAATTAATTTATCTATTTATAAGGCATTCTATCGAGTATTAGATTGGTCACCAAGTCAACATTCTCGTCTGCAAGTCAATACCTCCAAATACAAATGGACGACGCCGGAGTACAGTGGTCGAAGCTCCCGCCGGAAGTCTGGTCAATAGTCGGAAAATTCCTCCACAGCCACATCGACGCCGTCCGATTTCGCAGCGTTTGCAGATCATGGCGGTCCTCTGTTCCTCCTTTCCCCCAAACATCTCCTCCTCTGCGCCTCCGATTTCCCTCCACAACCACCGCTGGAAATCGCCGCCGGAGCACCGTCGACGCCTTCCTCTCCGAAAGCACCGTCTATCGTCTCGCTCCTCTCGGCCACGAACAACCAAACCCTAACCGCAAGGGCCGCCTGGTGAAGCTGGAGAAATCGGAGCTCGGTAAGATGCGATATCTTCATCCTCTGTCGAATCGCACGATCCACAACTTGGAACGTCTTCCGAAAGAGTGCAAGGATTTGAACTTACTGGATCTTCGAATCGACGAAGTAGCGAGATCGTATTCGCTCAAAGTGACCGATGAGGTTTGTATTCCTGGAATCGCTAAACTGGTTGTGTTCCCTGAACCTAGAGATGCAGAAAACGTTCGAGATTGTATGGCAATCGCAGTGTGGGATAAAGGTAAGTTAGGGTTTGCCAGATCTGGCGACGATAAATGGAGTTTAATCGACGAACAGAATTCCCACTACGACGATGTGATTGTCTACAACCAACAGATGTACGCAGTGGATAGATGGGGAACTGTTTTCTGGATCGATTCGTCGATGGGATTGCTACAATTTTGTCCTCCTCTGATGGGATTGGGGCACCAGAAGCACCTGGTGGAGTGCGGGGGCGAACTTCTGGTAGTCGATCGGTTTGTGGACGAGGAGCGGCCGATGAATGTGGACAGGGCTCGAGGGCGTAGGCATTGGTCACCAAAAGCAGTGGGTTTCAAGGCTTATAAGCTGGACCAGGAATGGGGGAGATGGGTGGAGGTGAAGAATTTGGAGAATCGGTCGATTGTATTGGGGAATGATTGTTGCTTCTCAGTTGATGCGTGGGATTTCGAAGGATGTGTAGGGAATTGCATTTACTACTGTGATTTGAATGATAATGAGCGTTCTATAAGATGTTCGAGTCGTGTGTTTGATCTTGAAGGAGGAAGAATTGGTAATATTTTGTGTTATCCTGGACTCATCGGAATATTCTGCCCGCCCCCCATTTGGCTCTCCAATTCCTTCCTGCCGAGAGGGTAACTTCTTAGGATATTCTAAAATGTATCCAAATCACCATTGGTCTGCTAGTCTCAATTGATTAATATTCATTCAATTGGCGGTGTTACATAAGAAATCATTTTCTTTCAACTTACTATTATTATTGGTGTGTTAAGATTAACATTGTACCTCATGTTTCATTACAATTACAATAGTTGAACTGCGCTAAAGTTATAGTCGTCCATATTAAAAGCATTTACATACATGCAAATCTGCCACTCTTATTGTGAACAAATACTTTTTGCTACTTCTGAAACTTACTAAATACACATCGTGGAAGTTAGTAAAGAAAAATCAACTTATTACATACGCATTCATATTTATTTTACTCAGTTCTAACCAAATTTATATTTTACTCAGTTCTATTCTACAACTTTTGCCAGTATTGATGTGTAAATTTTAATTACTTTTTATATTCTCAATTAATTTTGTAGTTTGGATTCTACAGTTCAATTTTTTAAAAAATTATCCAGTATAAATGCTATATGATATTTTGCCAAACGAAAAAAACATAACTTCAAATTTTCTTTTTTAATATACTTTTTTTTTTTTTTGCAAAGGTAATCTAACAATTTTTTTCAATAAAATAACAATATAAGCATACTTCATCCGATGTCTTTTACTAATGGCTTTCAAATTAAAACTCGTTTGGATGTAGTTTTTGGGTGGAGAAGTTAGAGTCAAAACCTTGTTTAGATGTAGATTTAAAATGAGTAGTTATTTTTAGTTGTTAAAAAAAAAATGATTAAAAATGAGTTATTTTGATTGATTTGAAAGAAATGATTAAAAATGAGTGGTTAAATATGAGTGAGTCATTATAAATAAATTATTAAAAATAAATTGTTAGAAATGAAGGTTATTTTTAAAAGTAAAAATGAAGAACTCATTTAGATGTAAGTTTTTTAGAACTTAATAAATCCTAAAACTAAATCCTACCTAAATATGCCAAACAAACAGCCCTTAAGGTTCGATTCCTTCTTATATTGTAAAAAAAGTACAAAAAGTTAGTTGGAAAAAAAAAACCTAAATCTGTCTTAAAAATTAGTTGGAAAAAAAAAAAAAAAAATCCTAAATCTATCTTCATTCCATACAATCATTTTTTTTCGTTGGATAATTTCACGATTAAACATTGCTAACTAACTCCATTAACTTTGAAGAGGTTTGAGAAGAATTAATTGAATAGAATTGAAGAGAAGCTTTTAAAAATAGTGAAGGAGGGGTGAAAAAACTTATTTTTATAAGCAAAAATTGAATGTTAAAAATCTTTTAATGAGAAATTGTAATAGATAACTTATTCTAACAAAATAATTATAAATTTAGTTAAATTTGAAAATATTTGCATCATAGTAAAAAAACGGTATTATTAATATTTATTATACAATATTTTTTTCAATTTGACTCATTCCTAAAAAAACTCCATTTTTAATTCCTTATAAAATTTAATCATTCAATAACAACTCATAATAATTTAAATTATAATTGTTATTATTATTATTATTTTTTTATATTCTAACTTTTGAGATTTTCAGATATCAATAATTAATTATTATTATTCATTAATTATTCAAATTAATAACTTCTTAAATTATTAATTTAACATGTAGGTGATGAAACTCACGATTTTTTTTTCTTAAATAGTTTTTATATATTCATTATTGAGTTTCACATTTGAAGTTGTAAAGAATTATATAGATAAATTAGTTAAAATAAATGATTTTCACATCTATGCCACGGTTTAGCTTTGATGATGATGATATTGCAGAAAATTATTTGGACAAAATAGTTAAAAAATGATTCTCCCCATAAATCATATTTTAACGTCATTTTTTTTATGTTTTTTAGACAAATTACTTCATTAATCAAGAAAATAACACTAAATTTAAAAGAGCAAAACGAAAGAACAATAAATTCGAAAGAGCAAAATTATCTCGACCCACAATTCGAATCAAGACAAAACAAAAAAATGAAAAACTATAGATAAAAAAAAAAAAATAAAAGCATAACATAATAACCACTAAAGAGCACCAAAATAGAAGAGTTTCAAACAGTAGAAGTACAAAAGTCTCCTTGGAATAGAGATTCTTTTATCAATCTAACTCCTTTAACCATAAAAATTAAAAAATACAAGAAAATAAGATTTGGCAATAAATTAACCCCACTACAATGATCTTTAAAAAAAAAAAAAAAAAAAAAAAAAGCATAAAAAGTAATGCGACTTTCATTAGAATTGGGAGTGCCTAAAATTTACCCATTTTTAAAGTACTCCTAATTAAGAGATTTATTGTCATTAGCATCACTGTCCGGCAATGAAAAATATGGAAGGCAGTCTCTTGCCACTGAAGAGGCCTCATCCCGGTTAAATTTCTTCTCAATTGTCTTTATATTCGAAAAGGGTCCTAAAATTTCTGCATAATTTTATTTTCTCCCTAATGATCAAACCATCAGCTAGCTATACACTGCCGTGATTGAAACCATTTCCCGCGGGCCACTTGTAATCACTTTTTTTTTTTTGTCCTTCATTGACATTTGGCCACTCTTGGAAACAAATTTCAACTCCATTAATTGCGGCCCCCTCTCTGTGGTACATGCGAGTTGACTCGACTGATTTCCAAAGTAATAGAAGTGGGGTCCACTTGCTCACTATTATTAGAAAAATTTGAAAACTCCCCTTCCACAGTTAAACGAGAATCTTAAGCCAACAAGCATCAATCTCAAAATCAAACAATTACTTTGCCCAAACAAGCAAATTAAGCACAAAATGAGTGTAGAGGTGTCTACGGGGCCGGGGAATCGCTTCCATGTCCATGTCTCAGCCACCGAAATCAATTCATGTCCCCGAAAAATTCACCATTTTTTTTCGGGGATCGAGATGGAGATTCCCCGCACTAAATTTGCGGGAATCGGGTTCCCACGGGGAATTTTCTCCATTCAATTTTTTTTTTTTTTTAATGAAAAATAATATCAAATAATTAATTATTTTTAGAAAATATTTATCAAATTTCAACTATATTCTTAATTATTAAGAAAAGATATTCTTTGCATGTCAAAAAAAAAAAAAAAAAATCATTTGAACACATGACTTCACCGACAAATATTTTTTTTATCAAAAATTTAAAGGATTAAAATGAGAAAAATGTATAATAAAAAAAAATACACAATAGCTAAGGATAACAATTTATTTTATTGAAGATACGGCTACACCACCACATCAACAGCTCATAACTATAATAAAAGTTTAAAAATATATATAAATGTTATAGGAGAATGGTTATGAAAATTAGAGAAAGTAAATATTAAAAAAAAATTAAAAAAAGAGTAAACGGGGCTTTTCTTTCCCCGTCCCCTGTCTAAACGGGGATTCCCCGGCCCCTTGGAGAAAATAAACATCTCTAAATAAGCGTAGATTTCTTTCTTGTGTTTTGGAGTCTTTGCCACTCATCCATTTTTTTTTTTCTCCTATACGATCTCACTTCACGCTAGAAAGTGTCTATTGATAACGCTCCATATTTTCCAATCATTTTTAGTTCGCCGTCGACGTAGGAAACTGGTGCGTTTTGCCTGGAGTTGTAACACCTAAGTCTTATAGAAAGAAAAAGAATAAAATGAGAAAAATTATATATATATATATATATTTATAAGCACATAAAAAAAAGTAATATAAAAAAAAAAAAAACAGAAGAAAAATCTTCCGTTGGAAGTTTGCCTTAAAAAGGAAAAAAATTAGAAAAAAAAAAAAAAAAAAAAAAAAAAAAAGAAATAAGGAAAGCAAACGTGTGGCTCACCAAAGCAACACATTTCATTTAATGATTTATAAAGCAAAAGAGAACAAGAAAAGAAAAGAAGAAGAAAAAAAAAGTAATCCACATTTTGGGGTGAAGAATTTTATAGAGAGAAAGCAAGCTGGAGAGAGGAAGAGAGCTTGAAGAAGGTTTTGGAGACTAGCCTTGAATATTTTGGAAAGAAATATGATTGAAGATTGATAAGTTCAATAAAATCTTCTTCTTAAGTAAAACTATAGAAATTGCAAGTTTAACCTTGAATTTGGGTTCTCTTTATTAGTACAAGTCAAAGAGAGTGTGAAGTAAGAGAAATCAAAAAGTCAGAATACAAAAGCATAATAAAAGAATTAAAATATATGTTGGAGTAGAACCCTTGAATGGGAAAGAAAACCCATGGAGGGGATGAAATAGAAAGAACTTGGAGGGAATTAATGTTGTGCTTTGGGGTTTCATAAACCTCATTCATGTAGGAGTGTAAACTTGGAGAACGAAACTTTAGTTTTTTAAAAGTAAAATGCAAAAGAGTATAAGGAGAGATTTTTGGAAATTAATTCATGTGATAGTTAAGTCTTAAACTAATGAAAAATTGGAGTAATACAAGTGTGATAGGAATTAAAGTTTAACCTTAATAAAGTTGTACTCTCAATTAGAGATTAAAGAGTTATTTATAATTGGTTAAATCATTATTATTATTCCATGTTAAATTGAGATAAAGATGACCTACAATCCAAATTTCACTTGTCATTAATTCGGTGAGTAATGATTAAATTATTTCTATTATTAAGTCAATATAGAGCAATTTTGTCAACATATCTTTACAACTATTTTTTGAATTTTGTGTACTCTATGACTATAATTGAAGATATAATTTTGAGATACTTGAGAGAAATAAATTGTTATGCAATTTTTTTTTTTAATTTTTTAAAAATTTTTAGAATTCAATATGAGATTTCATAACATTCTTACGTGAGCATAAATTATGATCATTCAAGAGATATTTCGTAAATGTGTTCTTCATTAGAGGAACTATTTATATTCTATGTTATTAGAGGAACCCCTCAAGTTCAGGCAAGGAGGAAGTAGAAATTTTGAAAAAGAGTTTGAGAAGTTAGACGTCCTATGTATAAAGAAGTTTTTTTTTTTTTTTTTTTTTTTTCTCAAATAGCTAAATATATATACTCATGGCGACTTCCTTAAATCAACTTACGTGAATACGCTTCCATAGTGTGAATATGATACGTATATGAGGTCTTTGAGACCGAGTTCGACTTACACATGAGCGTTGGGCCGTATGTTAATGAGATTGATACATAGGGTCATTACTCTACTGTGCGTATTGAGACTACTCTACGCAAGTATGACAGAGATTGCTCTGCTGTGCGTATTGAGACTACTCTACGCCAGTACGACAGAGATGGCTCTACTGTGCATATTGAGACTACTCTACGCCAGTATGACAGAGATTGCTCTGTTGTGCGTATTGAGACTACTCTACACCAATATGACAGAGATTTCTCTACTGTGCGTATTGAGACTACTCTATGCCAGTATGACAGAGATTGCTCTACTGTACTTTTTGGACTACTCTATGCCAGTATGACAGAGATTGCTCTGATGTGCGTATTGCGACTACTCTATGCCAGTATGACAGAGATGACTCTGCTGTGCGTATTGACTACTCTACGCCAGTACGACAGAGATTGCTTCGTTGTATGTATTGAAGTTACTCTACATCAGTATGAGAAAGAATGCTTTGATGGGGGTATAAGATTTTCTACACAAGTACGACAGATTCTTAGATACAAGTTTAATGATGAATCTGCTAGCATTAGAGGTGGTATTTTATTTTATTAGAAATATCATCATTGTAGACCTCTTTGTTGTTCATTCATATATAATATTAAATTGGTTTCAAATTATAATGTTGTAAAAAGTTTCTACTTTGATTTGAAAATGAAATTGTTCATTTGTAAGTTATTTTCTTAATTAACTGACTACTCACTCGGTTTAATAGCTCACAAATTTTCTTTCTGAACTTTTTCATTAGGCAGCGATTGATCAATTTTCACACAAGCTTTTGAATTTGTCTTTCCCAATAGACTTTGATTTAATGCATGTCATTTTATATGCGTATATAGTTATAGATATTTTTTGTAAAAAGATGGCTTTCCATGTTTTATTATTACTTTGGAGGTTACCAAAGTTGTAAATATTAAATTATATGTCTATTTATCGATAGATTTTCAACTCATGTTGAATTTCTGAAATTGTCGCTGGAGATGGTGGGAATGTATATATTCTTTTCCCAAGTGTGATTTATCCATTTTTCAAAGGAAATTATGTCAAAAGTTTTTTTTAAATATTTTGATCTATTAAGTAGCTAGTCATGTGTTGTTTTTTTTTTTAAACATAAAATAGATATTGTTTTACAAAGGCTTTGACAATGGATTTCATGGTCTATTTAAGATCGATTGAGATTTATTGTCGACATGCCACGTCCTAGGTTAAGGGATGATTTCGGACGGGGTGTGTTAGGAGTTGTATTTTTTTCCATCTGTTATCATTTCATAGCTTAGCTTAGACGGTTTCTGTGTAGTTATGCTCTCGTTTTGACATTCCTTGTAACTGGAGATTGTAGATCATCAGAGTTCGATGTTCTAATGTTAACCATGATTTTTCTTATCCCTTATTTTGTCAAGTTATTTTCGTTTGTAGTTTTGCTGAACCTTTACCGCTTGATAATTAATGAAAATTGAAGTTTTTATCATCGTGCCAAGTTTTACATTGAACATGAGTAACCACATTTCAAATTGGGAGGTTTTAGGCAAGTAAGGTTTCTCACTGTAGCGTAGAAGAGGTGAGAGGATGAACTATGAGTGCATGCTAAAATAACCTTAAATACATTATGTTTGTTCAACTTTATGTATAACTATATTTTCGATTTCGAGAGGAAAAGAAGTATAGCAAACTTGCATGTAGTATCACTAGGTTTACTAAGTTTTGCTTGTAATTCAGAGAACACTTAGAGATAAGGTTTTCACTAGTGCTATTGACTGGGTTAAAAGCTAGAGTTCGAGAGAACCTGCTAGTGCTCAAGAGAGTTTGTGTTGCGCAAAGCAGTAGTTCAGCTCTCCTCGCTATAATACCTCATCGCTGCAACGAAGCGCCTGAAAAGTCCTATTTCTCTTCCGACATTTTTAAAACGGTTCAAAACCTCACATCTATTTCATTGCCTATTTTATTTGTGATTAGATTAACCTTGTTATCATTTTAAGCATTTTCCTTTGCAAACCTAGCCATAGCTACATCCCCATTTATTCACTACCACACTTCGAAATCTCTTTGGAGATGACCTCTTGCACATTCTAGGGTTTAGGCACGTAGCTTCATTCGCATTTCGATTTTCTTTTGCTTAAGCGAAACTTTAGCGAATATCGCGCGACCACCGTTTTTACCACCAGCATCTATAAATTAATATTATAGGTGAGTCTTGAACCTGAGTTCTTGAAGGAACACACCTTCAAAATTCAAGTCTTCCATCACTATGCCACTTATTGTAGACAATTTAAGTTATTTTTGTTATTTTAATATATCCTTCAAATATTGTTTATAATAATTTGCAGTTTTTGTAACCCACTAGATTCATTTTAAATTTGAATATACTTATGAAATAGTTAATTTTGGTCTTAACTTGATTTTTTTTTTTTTTGAGTTATTGAATTTATTTATTTAAACAACTAAAAATATTATTATTATTATTATTTTTAAAGAAAACAAGTAAAATAGTAAACTCAAAAGAAACCCAACGTAAATTGAGCATCAACCAAATACCAAGGCTATAAATATGATATGACTTGACATTAATTTACATAAACTAAGATGTTTGAAAGTATAATGATAATAGGGAAGAAACTTTGATCAAAATAACATTTAACCAATAATAATCCAACGGCAAGAAGCAACCCGATAAGCAAATAATGGGTTATTAATTGGTGAATATTACATAATTGAATATATTGCAAAATAAAATTTTTAACATTATTTAAATAAATTAGATATTTACAAAATTTACAAAACAAAATAAATAAAAGAGATAAGATGATAAATATTAATGAAAATGAGAGTTTGAGAGATTATGTATATATAAATAAAAACATATAAACTAAAATTAACTCATCATATAATTACTTATCCAAACAACTCTTAGATCAATCAATTTGAACTTCTAAAATTTCCTTGGACATGACTAGGCTTTGGAAATAATGGAGAAAATGGCTACGCAGAAAGAATTGTTGTCTCCCCAAACTACCCCCAAGTTGATCAATGATCTATATCAAAAAAGAAAAAAAAAAAAAAAATAGAGATCAATAATTTGTTTTCTTAATAAATAAATAAATAACACTAAATCAGCCATTAGCTTAAATTTAAGGGTAAACTAACCAACTTCCTATTTTGTTAAACTTGCAAAAATAATATTTTATGAGGGAAAAAAATTCCCACTAAGATATTAGAAAGTTGGCTGCAAATTGATCCTAAATCAATTTAAAAGAACAAAGAAAAAATTGATCCTAAGGGACATCTCTCTGTTTTTCGAAAAAAAAAAACTTTATCGCGCGACCATCAGGAAAAATTGTTTCGGAAAAAAATTGATCATTGTTGACATCCCCATTCGTTCGACCAATTGAAAAAATCGTTTCTGGAAAAAAAGATTTGATCGTTGTTTCCATCCCCATTCATCCAATGACCAAGAAATCATTTCAAAAATAAAAAGAAAAAAACTGATTACCCACATAATAATGTGCCGATTGATAACCATTTGATTTTTGAAATTTAAGTCTATTTTTACTCAAATTTCATACAATGTGTTCCACCTTTTATACAATGTATCAATTTTTTCTTAAGAAAGTACGTGGATGCTAACCCACTTTAAAAAACAAAAGCAATTTTTTAGAAGTTATTATTATTTTTTTCTAAATTTTGATTTGGTTTCTACAAATATAGGTAAGATTTAGATATCCAAAAAACAAAAACATATTATAAGGTAGTTGTAGGCTTAAATTTCAAAAAAAAAAAAAAAACGAAAAAACAAAATGGTTATCAAATGGGACCTTAGGGATTCGATTATGTGCCAACATTGTCTAAAATATGCACAAAATAAAAAAAAAATCAAGGAAACAACCCCATAATATATACATGGACAATAGTAACCAACATATGCGTCCTTATTATAATATGATATATATAGAATATGTGTTAACAATGTCTAACTTATACAAAAAAAAAAAAAAAAAAAAATCAAGGAAACAACGTTATTCACAGAATATATACACGTGGAAATAGTAACTAACATGTACGCCAACCTGAATTTACAAGTGAGTCTCAAACTTCAACCACTGTATCACCCATTGGGGATAATACATAATAATGTATTAATAATATAAAATACTGTATAATGAGTATTAATAATACCGTATTTTTTACTTTAGATGCAAATATTTTCAAATTTACCTAGATTTGCAATTATTTTGTGTAATTGGACTATCCAACACAATTTCCCTTTATTTTATTTAAACTTAAGAAAATAAAAATAAAATGAAGCCCAAATTGCACGACATTAGGGGTATTCATTGGTCAGTCGATGTCGATTTTCAGACACCTAACTGACTGGTCAGTTAAGTCGGTTGGTTTGGTCGGTTAAGTATGTTGGGTCGGTCGGTTTAGTAGGTTCATTACTTTATTTTTTTTTTTCCGTTTTTTGAAAAAAAATTAAAAATATATTTATCATACAATTTTGAATTGAATTTTGAAAATTATTTTTTAAAAATTGAATATATCTAACAATTTTTGGAGACACGTTAAAATTTAATTAATTTTGCAATAATTTAATAAAAAATTTAAATAATTATATTAAAAACATTAATTTAATCAACAATTTTTTGGTTACCTATTTTTCTAACCGACACCGACCGGTATATACTTGAAAACAGATTGATAGACCTTAATTTGGCCAATTTCAATGGGTCGAATTGATTTTTGAAAAATGCATGAACACCTCTACACGACACATCCATAACATAAAAGTTTGGTTTTCACTAAATAAAATAAATTGAATTCATAAATGCTTCATACATATATAATTATTTTTATTACTCCAACCACCTTTAAAAAAAAAGAGTTAATAATTCTTAACATCAAAAGAGTACACAATTATTCCAACCATTAGTTACCGAGTCAACATAATCGTCTCAATTCCTCCAATACAAATGGACGACGTTGGAGTACGGTGGTCGGAACTCCCGCAGGAACTCTAGTTAAAAGTCAGAAAATACCTTCACAACCACTTCGACAACATTCAATTTCGCAGCGTGTGCAGATCATGGCAGTCCTCCGTTCCTCTTTTCCCCCAAACATCTCCTCATTTTCGCCTCCGATTTCCCTCCACAATCATCTTTGCAAATCGCCGCCTTTCAAATGAGTTCCCAAGTGACGTTTTCCTCTCCCAAAGCACAGTCTATCGTCTCGCTCATCTCGACCACGAACCAAACCCTAACTGCAACGGCTGCTTGATGAAGCTCGAGAAATCGGAGCGCGGTAAGGTGTGATATCGTCATCCTCTTTCAAATTGCATGTTTCGCAGTTCAGAAGTCCGATTCAACAATGAAACTCTTTCAAAATAGTGGAAGGCTGGAACATACTGATCTTCGAATAGACGAAGTAGCTAGATCCTATTCGCTCAAATACATCAACGCGCTTTGTGTTCCTGGAATCGATAAACTCGTTGTGTTCCTGGAACCTACAAATGCACATGAAATTTGAAATTATATCGCATGTATAGTGTGGGATGAAGGTAAATGTTGCATTCAAAATAGTGTTTTTGTTTTCGCGTCAACGAAGTAGAATGTTTAGTATTGTCACTATCTCTAACTTAATTGTGCAAGTGTACATAACTTCGTTATAGCAAGTTTTAAATAAGTAAAGATCGTCTCTACAGAGATTTAATGTCTATTTGCTTTTAGGTTAAATTGTAAGAGTTAAAAGACTGGTAAAAGATTGATGGAATGATTGTGTTTAGCAAAGTATTGGTTTATGCGAGTAAGATTTAATAAGAACAAGAATTAATTTACATCAGAAGGAAATTAAGGGTTTAAATGGTTTGCTATCGTGAATGGGGCACATTGGTGAGAAGCAAGTTACTATTATCCCTACTCATACTCTCTCGAGCATTCGTCTGGCTCCCTCGAGCTCTACAACAATTGGCTTACAAGCGAACAGCTCTAGTAGAAACTTATCTCTAAGTGTTACTTAAATTGTGAGTGAAACCTTCACAAACCTAGAGTATACATGTGACATCACTTATTTCTCTTCTCTCGAAGCGAACTAAGTTAATATAATTAGTTGATCAGACAAAATTGTTGGTTGATATAATTAAATTTACCCCAATCCATCAGCTTAGGCTTTTGGATTGATTGGTGGTTTAACCTAATTC